>JAFMSR010000004.1:707155-717509 GCA_022818135.1 Saxidomus purpurata
TTCTGCATGGAATGGAATTCTTTGAACATTTTTGGTAGAGCTTCATGCAAGGAACATTCCTGCATAGTTTTATGGACATTGGCCTAGAGGTTTCAGAGGAGATGTCATTTGAATCGAAATGTTGACGGACGACGGACAATCATCGATCAGAAAAGCTCACCCTGGCGTAGCCAGGTGAGCTAAAAACTTCTCCTAGTTTCAAAAATCAGATATACATAAAACATTGTATTTGATAATCATGAGAAATGAAAGTTTTGAAGTACATGTATATTAATTATGTACATGTATTTTAACAACAAAAACATGTTTATAACTAATAATTGGTATAATATCAATTCATTGCCATTTTAAAGACAAAATAAACAAAGTTCTTTTTAAACAATCACAAAGACATTCATTTGTACTTCATTCAGTAATTCATGATTACACTCCCTTGATCTGTAATCTAGATCAATCATTTACCTTTAAACCTCTGATTATTGACCTGACCGGATCAATAACTGAGATATCTCTATTTGCCTGTCATTTACAGATCTCATACCAGATTATATACCTGGCTGATCAATACATCTAAACATACCTGCTCGTAGTCTTAAAAGTAGTTCAGTGATATAATTCTTTGTTTGTAAACATCAAAATACAATAACAGCATTCTTTCCTTGCCAGAACATAATGTTACAAATGTATTAATGGGATATTTAGCAAAAACTATGTTAAACTTTGTCTTTAGTACTAACGTTTCATATTATTTTTACAGTAAAAAAAAAAGAACTATTTTTAAGCCAGGCTCAGACAGCCATAAATAATTTTTTAGAACGACTTAAATATAAGGTAGTTAAGACCCAAGTATCAATCAAAATCAGCAATGAATTTTTATAGTTATAAATCTATCTAAAACACTTGTTAAGGAATGTAATAACACGATCTCTTGATAAACACTGTTCACTTATTTAAATGTCAGTTTTAATTCAGCAGGGAAAATTACGCTTATATATATACATTTGTAATATCAGAATACAAAGTTTCCGATTCAACAAGTGTAAGACATAGAAACTCATCAAGAAACTATCAATAAAATAGCACATTGTAGAAATAACTGAAAAGTGTTTAAACTGACTAACTGATTTACCGACTCGTTCATTGTGACTGCCATGCCGAAGCATGATTTATCAAGAACGAGCCGTGTCTCAACAGAAACGAACATTGTCTGGACAGATGACAACATGTCAATTTCACTGGGAGTGTGCCAGAAAACATGTTGCTGGATGGAAATCAATTGGTTACAACATGACACTACAAGTTCATACAGAAGTAAACATTGCCATTTAAATGCCCAGGCTAGTTTTAGATGAATGGTCTACTTGTTCAGGCATTTAAACCAGTTTGTGACCTGATATGGGGGAAATTGTTTACCTATACTACTTAAATGAAACGTATGAAAGTTAATGTCAAAAACTGAACTTTAGTAAGGTCTCAGTGACTTTTGACAATTAATAACAAAAATAGGTATTTCGTGTCCAAAAATGAGACTACATTTTCATTCCCTTGAGATCGAAATATTTATGAATATCTAAACAGAGAAGAAGTCATCTAACTAATCTGACTGAATAGCTGCCTGAATAAATCAATGAAAAGAAAGAGCAAATGGTTAAATCAATCAATCAATCAATCAATCAATCAATCAATCAATCAATCAATCAATTATCTTAAAAGTGTACAGAAATGAGACTATGTTTACAGGAATATGTTTAAATAATAAGTTATTCTGAACCCTACTCACCTGATACTCCTCAATTTGTTAACTTGAGTTTTTCTAAATTTGTGTGTGTGTATGAGAGGGCATGGCGGCAAAGTTTCAGTGAAATTTACTCATCCATGAAGAACAGCACTTAGTGCTAACTGGTCATTCAATTTTTATTTAACAGTGACCTTGGTCCTGCCAGAATTTCAAGACTATCGATAAATGCACCAAATAAGAAATTCAATACAGTTAAACCTATGTTAGGGGTCACCTCAATCAAGTAGACACTTACATAAATCAGCCAATAGACAATGAGTTATCCCAATTTTCTGCTTCATCATAAATACACCTGTGTTAACCATCCACCTAATTTATGTGGCAATTCTTGATACAGCCCTTGGCTGGTTTATAAAGACAGGTTTGACTGTATGTAAATTATGCAGTAAAGAAAAGTGTATAAACAGAAATATATGAAATTGGTATCATTATCTACCTGTATTCAATAAACTGTTGTAAATTGGGTTTTGATTTTTTTGGTTGCTAATTGTTAAAGGTCCATTACTAACATCAAATTGAATTTTCTTTTAAATCTGGAATTGTAACAAGGAAATACAGTTTGAAACTGGCTTCTAAAACTTTACAATAGCCGTGGAGTATTTCCCTGTTTGAAATACTGCTGCAGAAAAATGAGTGAATGTTTGTGTATTTCCTTAGATTGACCTGGGTGGTCATTTTGTCCTACTTTTGCTTTACTGAATGTTGTAAACAGTCAGACATATTCTTTGCACATCATTGGAAGTAAAGTTTTTCAATTATGATTTAAAATAGACATGCTTATTTATGTACAACCTATTTACAGCCTCTCTCTGGGAGATTTCTGTCAAATTACAAAAAAATTTGAAAATGGGAAAACCTTTCGTTTTTGAAAAGGTAAAATATCACTGATTAATTCTTTTTCAACACAATATGGTCACATTCAATGAAGTATGTCATATTTTTCCTTCTGAGAAGACGCCCATTACAATTCTAGATTTAAAAGAAAATTCAATTTGGTGTTAGTAATGGACCTTTAAGTTTTTAAGTCCATGTAAAGGCTACCTGTTGTTTAAATAGGGACATCAAATAGCATCAAATTCAAGATAGTGCCCCAAAAAAACATTAAAACTGCACATACGGTCAAAATTTCATGACTGCAGCAAGCTACAGCATATATCATAAACTTTTATGTATGGACTTTTGTTATAGCATAGCTAGTAATGTAACACTGTCACACAGTGGTAGTATGTTTGCCTCAGGATCCCAGAGTCAAGGGTATGAACCTGATCAGAAATATCAATTCCACATTGTCTCTCTGTCTCTTTGAGATTGACTTTAACTGGCATGAGTCTCATGATAGACCAATTATTATCAGTTGTAACTACATATAGTTGTTTAGCAATCTAGTAAATTAGTACAGTATTTACTTCACTGAATACTAAGGGAGGTAACAGGCAGTATTACGTAAATTTAGTTTAATAAGTCTCAGTATTCTTCAATATAATCTATTTCAAAACAGCTCAAGGTCTAAAAACAATAGTGATGCTGTGTACAATAAAAATGCATTTGTACAGTTAAACCTTTCTTCAAAATATCTTCATGTGTAAACAAAAAAAGTTCTGCTGGGATCATGAAATACTACTAAAACTAACAAAGTGCAAAACCAGCCTTTTTCCTTTTATATCTAAGTATCAACCCTTCCAATATATGCCAGCTTATTTTTAGCTATCCATGCACAAAAGCTATCAAATCTTGCATTTATGAAGACATTGGGTAGGTGCTTCCATTACATGATTTTCAAAATGATCAAGTGGTACAAATTACATGGCAGAGAATTTTAATTTAACGTTTAAACCTCCATAGACTTATCATGGGTAACTGCCGTAATGCTTTTTTGTTAGGGAACCCACTCTTAAAATTCTCTGCCATATGAATTTGTACCACTCACAAGATGACCCATATTTAAACTTGACCTAGATTTCATCAAGATAATCATTCTGACCAAGTTTCATGAAGATCCAATTAATAATGCAACCTCTATTGCTTACAATTTGTATTACAAAAGGTTTTTCTATGATTTGACCTGGTGACCTAATTTTTACGCCTAGATCAACAATCTTTGTAATCAACCTATATTTTATCAAGACAGTCATTCTGACTAAATGAAATGCAACATGGGTGATTACTTGAAAATAAATGTTCTCCTTACAGTACAATTACTTAAGTAGAACAATATAATTATGACATTTAAATAAGGTCAACAAAAGTTATTTAAAATAGAGAATATTATTCTTGGTTTTGGTTTAATATCACACTACAATATCACCGAGTGGGCACATGAACATGATACAACATCGACACCAACAATATGCCTGTTTATTTTATATCTAAAACTCTACTTTTGTTAAGTTCGTTTCAATAAAAATAATATCACATGATGTCATTCTTAAGACATAATCATCATATGGTTTCTGGCATTCATTATGCTTGGTATACTTTCTGATATTAATCTGGGTAAATGATTTTGATAATGTCACTGCATGAACAGTGATATATCGGGATATCATCCACTGTTGTATTTCAATAAAACACCAAAACATCATTTAAAAAATACCATTACTTTCACTATGTTATCAAATTATAATCTAACTACATGTACTCCGTTTCTAATCAGAGTGACAAAAACATTCATTCGAAAAACATTTGAACACCTTTCGTGGAAGACCACCCAAGGAACATTACTGTCAAGTTTCATCAACTTCTGTTAAGCAGTTTAGGAGATGTTTGAAGAAATTGTTGACACACACACGCACACTCCATGGACGATGTTCATAACATGATCACAATATCTCACCCTTAACACAAAGTGCTCATGTGAGCTAATAAAGACATAGCTTTCCTTTCAGAAATATACTTAAAAACAATCTTTTGTTGATCTTCTTTTTTCCTCGACATCATTTCTTTGGAAACATACAGACAACTCTCTAACATGAACAGAAAACATGTAATCTTTCAATCTGATACAGCCAACAGTAAAACAGGGCCTTTGCTAAAAACAAAATCATAACTTACCAATAAATACTGAAGGAGTCCATGTGGCTGAGGAATTTTCAAGTATACCCCTCCTGTAATATCACAGGCCTGAAGAAAAAAACACAAAATAAAAACAAAATCATTCTCAGTATCTTTAAATTCCATTACTGTACAATCAAAATACTAGTTACATGTAACTCTGAACAAAGGCAGACACAGACAAAGTATGGCACTTTTTTATCACTGAATAGCAATTATAACTAATAATCCAAACAAGAAAATCTAACAATATGCCCAACTTTCTTTTTTGATGGGTTTTTAACCTGTGGTAAAAGTATTTCACTGATAACCAGGTGGGCAGCTTACCTCTTCAGGGTTCCAGAAAGGACCAATACTACACTCACATTCATCATAAACAAGAGCTGTCAGTAGGACAGCGCGCTCGACTTTTTTAGTGCTTGCCAATAAAACAAAACTTTGACAGTTAAGGGCACACAAGACTTTAACTAGGAATTTCTAAGTACAAATCAAGAAACATTTTCACAGAGTTATCTTCTCTTGCTTACAGATAGGTCTCATGATGGTACATAAGTACTCCAACTTTCAAAGTAATATCTCAAATGGTTAAGTCAACAAGTGGACAAGAATGAAAATTTTAACTGAGTTTCTAAGACAAAAAGGGCCATAATTCACATAAAATCCTTGACAGAATTACCTTCTCCTGCCCATGTTTTGGGATCATGATGGTAAACAAGTATTCAAACTTTCAAAGTAATATCTCGAACAGTTTAGTCAAAAAGTGGACTGGTACGAAAAACTTTACCAAGATTCTAAGTCGATAAAGGGCCTTAATTTTTAAAACAAATCCCTCACAGAGTTACCTTCTCTTGTCTACAGATGGGGGTAATGATGTAAACAAGCATTCAAAGTTTCAAAGCAATATCTCAAAGGGTTAAGGCAATAAGTGGATTTTACCCATATTCAAAGTATTTTCTAAGTAAAAAAGGGGCATAATTCTGTCAAAAACCTTGACAGAGTTATGTACTCTTGTCTGTTGATGTAGGTCATGATGGTAAACAAGTATGGTTAGTTTCAAAGCAATACCTCCAATGGTTTTGAAATAAAGTGAGGTGGTACGAAAAACTTAACCAAGCTCAATACACTTTCTAAGTCAAAAAAGGGCCATAATTCTGCCAAAAACCTTGACAGAGTTATGTACTCTTGTCTGTAGATGGAGGTTATGATGGTAAACAAGTATGGTAAGTTTCAAAGCCATACCTCCAATACTTTTGAAATAAAGTGGGGTGGTACGAAAAACTTAACCAAGGTGTGACGCCAACGCCGACGCCGGGGCGAGTAGGATAGCTCCCCTTTTCATAGAAAAGTCGAGCTAAAAACTGCCAACTTCCTCACATAAAGAGTCAGATAACATATGAATATATAAGTTCAGTACAAATTTATAAAATGAAGCTTCAACAAAATCTAACACATCGTTTGAAGATGTTTGCTACCATTTCCACTATATATATGGGGCAAAGTTTCCCTAAGAGGAGAAATTCTCCAAACTTAGTCTGATGACTGAAAATCAAGTTTGAAACAGAAATCTGAAATAGAAATTACATGTCATCAGCTTTGATTTTGAATTATCTGCCCTTGAACACAGCATTTTGTTAAAGTTTCTGATTTTCAATGGCAGATAATACAACATAGCAAGGCTGTATGGTTTCAGACTCAGAGAAAAGATTTTTTAAATGTTTCCTAAATAAGCCTTTATAAAAACAAGTGATGCAGGGTCAATTTTGACCTAGGGAGTCATGATTTGAACAATGAACTTGGTAGAGGAGCACTAGTCAATGCTACATACTAAATATCTAATCTCAAGGCTTTGTGGTTTCAGATGATAAGATTTTTCCTATTTGTTGCCATAGCAACCAGATTTCTGCATGGAATGGAATGCCTTGAACACCTTTGATAGGGCTTCAAGTATGTAACATCTCTGCCAAGTTTCAACAGCATTGGCCAAGTGGTTTCAGAAGTGATGTCGTTTGAAAGAAATGGTGGATGGACGGACACCTGATGCCGGATGGTGAACAGTCCTAATAGCAGGTGAGGTAAAATATAAACTAATATACCTGCTGTAAGAGTCCAGAATCATTGTCCAGGATGCATGCATCTATTACAACATTCTGAAACAAAACCAACTTGTTGATCAAGAAATATATCTATGCAAGATTTTTATGAACACACATTTCATTCTATTCAAGCGGTCATACAGTTTAAATGACCATTTTTGTTGTATCTCTACGCTGACTGTCTAACATTTACCTAACTAAATTTCTGAAATGAACTTGGTCTATCTTTCAATTTGGACAATTCCAATACTTGTTTAGGAAAGAGGAATACCTGAAAATTACTGATGCACAAGTTATGTTTCTTTTGTTCTGCACTTTTAAATATTGATTTATATCTGTGTTCCAATGTCAAAACATCTAAGAGATACAATTTATTTGCAATCAAGGGTATCTTTAGTTACAAGTGTGACTGGTAGGCCATCAGCAGACAATACAAAAATGTTCCCTCAGAGATATTCTACTTATTATGATAATTAACTGAAAACTCATGGAAACAATTCCTGAACAGGTACAAACAAACAAATCTGTGCTAGTGGCAGGGTTACATGAAAATAACATACCTGTTTTTGTGCAGTAAATATTGTATTCATGAAATTCATATATTGTGCCGGATTATCCTCTGACGCTTTAACAACCTGAAAATAATATAAAATATGTATGACATCTGCTATTTTGTGTAAGTATTTATTTACCTGGCATTCTGAAATATTTTGGTATTTCAGTTTCCAAACCAGATTAGGGTTGGAGAAAATTGGTAAAAGTTTCGGAAACTAGACACCATCAGTCACTGTTTTTAAACAGTTCGCACTCGGGCCTTGAAACAAATGTCACTTATATGTGCTATATTTGAAATAAATATGCGTCATTCTTGTGATGTAATGGAGGCTGAAACTGGGTTGGTGCGTAAATACTGTTGTTTACTTTTCTAATGACAGAGTCACAAGGCTATTTTCATCTTTTGGGGTTCTATTTATGCTACATTTACATGGTCCATGACTGGCCCAAATTTCTTCCCTGTAATTTCAAGCCAGTAATCAAACTTGTCTGAGAACTTCTAGTCATACACATTTATTGTAAATATAATTAGTATTAGTGAAGAAATGTAGGTGCTACATTGTAAATGTTGACTTATGAAAGACATAAAGAAATCACAATAGCTTACCTTGAGCACTTTGTGCTCAGGTGAGCTAGAAATTACCAGTTTTTCACCAAAACGTCATTCAGCATTTCTCATTCAAATATAATTATATAATAGAGTTAAGTGTTCTTACCAAAATCCTTGAAGATAACTTCACCCCAAGCTGTGCTTCTTTCTCCATTCTATGTATATCTATTTAATGGTTAAGTAAAAATACGCAATCAATGCACAAGGGAGTAATCAAACTTCACTGCTTCCAGCTACATATAAGTTATAGGTGAAAACTGTTTCATATATAAAATTGTTAAATTAACCAACACATTTGCTTTCTGATCATGTTTTTAATGGTCAAAATCCTGACTACAAAGTTTGTTAAATTGTTGCAGGCACCAGTCTACCATCTCTGATTTCTAATTGGTCAGTTTAAAAATTTAACTAATGTCTATCCAATCAGAAAGACCAGACCTCTGACTGGTCTAAAATCCAAGATCCTGAAATAACTTACCTGTTCTTGGGATTGCAACATGTTTAAACTTAAAGGATACAACACAACGCCATTGACACGGCACCAGCAATAAGTGAATCGTTCTCAAATTCTACCTCCATGCCTACAACACACAAACAAATTTAGATACTGAGGATTAAATCAAGTTTAAGCTTTTTTTCACAATTTAGTTATCATTAACTCATACTCTGGATAAGGTAAGTGGTTCTGCTCCTACAACCAGTATAGATCATGATCAACATCCTCATTAATGCTATCTGACTATGATCTGAACTGTTCACTACGCATTTGGTAACATTTTACCAAGCACTTCTTCCAACTATTAACAGTACTGACCAAATTGAAATATATTATGAACAAGTCCATTCTAAACAATTAGCAGTGTAAAGGTTAACTTGAGGATTATTTGGATTATTTAGTATATACTAATTTATGGTCTTGACTCCAGTGGGGCTTGAACCTGCAACCTCCTGGATGAGCGGCAGACACCTTAACCTCTACACCACCTAAAGTAAACTTACTGTTAAGGACAAGATCTTTAATCTCCTGTTTGACGTGATAATTCATGCTATCAAACATCTCATACTTCCCGTCAGTCAATTGCCCATTTGGTAAATCATTCCCTTCACTCTGCTTCTTTGGATAGAGAAAATAACTGAAATATAAATAAAGCAGCACCAGGTCAATGACTGAATACATGACTAGGTAACAGATAGACCGACTAACAGGGTAAGATACTGACTGACTGCATAACAGAAAGACTAACCACATAACTTAGACACCAACATTGCACACATTATGTAGAGAATGTAAGCTGTACTATACATTTTTCTTAAATCTCTATACAAGTGAAACATACTGATCTTTGACAATTATAGAAAATAAAATTTCATTGAAGGTTGAGAGCTACCTTAAGAAATTTGTTGTTTCTGCAAAGGTTGAGAGCTACCTTAAGAAATTTGTTGTTTCTGCAAAGGTTGAGAGATACCTTAAGAAATTTGTTGTTTCTGCAAAGGTTGAGAGCTACCTTAAGAAATTTGTTGTTTCTGCAAAGGTTGAGAGCTACCTTAAGAAATTTGTTGTTTCTGCAAAGGTTGAGAGCTACTTTAAGAAATCTAATGGTTCAGCAAAGGTTTAAAGCTTCCTTAAGAAATCCGTATTTTCTGCATACCTACCTGGTATTTGAATGTGCTGCAATAAACGCAAGCTTGTTGAGATGATTCATCATTAAATGCGAGTTGGCAAACACCATCAGCGCATCAATACACTTGGACAATGACAACTGAAACAAGTAATCACAAAACTTAAGGATGTCTGCTACGTTGTTCTGCACATGCGCTAACTATCGGAAGTGAGCAAATGTCGTAAAATAGCTATTCACTGAAAAAATGATCTGTAAACTTTCAAAAAGTATAGGTCGCTACTTTATTTCACTGTTTTACATGCAGTAATCACCAATGAGTCTCATTTCGTGGTGTACAACCTATTATGTTTCAAATATCACAATTTATTGATTAATCTGCGGAGTGCCGATGACGTCATAAACGGTGTATTTCCGCGAAGGTCAAACTCAAAGTGCTAAAAAGTTTTATTTTATAAAGCGGTTTGAAAGGTTAGATACGCATTTATGTTGTTGATGTTGACGCTGGATGTGTTTGCATCACCTTCCAGTTACGTAAGTATTTATTTATCACTTGTTATTAGAGAATAAGATCACTTTTTCGATATAATTAGACCCGGAAGTAAAACTGACACCGAGGAATCATGAA
>JAFMSR010000004.1:718009-732526 GCA_022818135.1 Saxidomus purpurata
CAGGCAAACGCTTTTTTCAGGTGAATGACGGATAGCAGCCAAAATATACACAAGCAAATGCTTTTTTCTGGTGAATGACAGATAGCAGCCAAAATATACACAGACAAATGCTTTTTTCTGGTGAATGATGGATAGCAGCCAAAATATACACAGGCAAACTCTTTTTTCTGGTGAATGACGGATAGCAGTCAAAATATACACAGACAAATGCTTTTTTCTGGTGAATGACGGATAGCAGCCAAAATATACACAGGCAAACTCTTTTTTCTGGTGAATGACGGATAGCAGCCAAAATATACACAGGCAAACTCTTTTTTCTGGTGAATGACGGATAGCAGTCAAAATATACATAGTGTAGCTCAAGGCTTATTTCAAGCATGTGATCATATAAACATGTACATTCATTATATCCTATAGCTACAATAAACATGTGATATTTTGAGGAACAAATTCACAATTCTGTAAATTACAGATATAGCTGTTATAATCTCTGAAACCACAAGGCCTAGAGCTTAGATATTTGGCATGTAGCATTGTCTATAAAATGACAGTATTATTTAGGGCGAGTAAAGTAAAAGTTTTGGCCAGATTTTGTAAATCATTTTATTTTTACAATGTGTGCTTTTAATATTTGGTAAAAGTTTTACATACATGCTACTGTCATAGACACTGTACAAGGACTTCTCAAGTGATATGTTTAAAAACATCAGAATATCATAATTTGAAAACTTGGATGTATTTCTGTGTTTGAACTTAGGCATGTGTGCACAATTTTGTAAGCTCTCCAGGCACGATTGTCGTATGTCCGTCCGTCCATCAAATATTTCCTTTACACAACATCTCCTTTGAAACACCTAACTTTTCCTTGCATGAAGCTGTACCCAAGTTGTTCAAAGAATTCCATTCCATGTGAATAAAATATGGCCCTCTTGGCACTCTTGTTTCTTTAACTTACATTTCAGATAACTATTTACATGCTGAATAGAGAAATCCAATTATTGAGACTTTTCACCTTTTCACTTTAAATCCTGATTTATGCTTGCATCCAAATCAACGCCTTCAAAACTGAAGTCAAACTCTCAAATTAGACTTCTCACAAACCAGACAAGATAATGCCCCAAGGAGCGATGTCAGAATTTCTGAATTGAAGTTTGATCATTATGGCAGTTTTAGAATATGAAAAACACAAATATGAAATAGTTTGACAATTTAACATCCGTAACAGATGTGAAACTGTGCAGTAGACTAGGGCAGTAACTGGTTGCTTATTTAAACCATGAATAAAGGAATCCATAAATGTATGATTTGCTTTTGTTGTAATTGACTGTTGTAAAGATTTTTTTACCCACTGACCCTAGCCCGGCCAACTGATATTATTAAATCACAGTTCTTCAAAGAAAGTACAGGTAATTGATTCCTCGAGCATATACATGTACAGTGTATTTCATGATATCTGTTGCCATTTTGGTGTTTTATATCTCTTTAACAGTGTAATACACGCTTAAATAAACATTACAATGGGATAGTAGACAGAATAAAGTTTTATTTGATATTTTACTTCAGAAGTTTATCATAAACATGTACCTTTATACGGGTTTCTTAGAAAATGTCAGTTTTGATTTGTTCCAGACGTCCCTTTTGTTGAATTGCGACGTCTAGACGTTTCTTGAAGATGCAAACCACAGATTTGCAGGGGTCTTATAATAATTCTTATTTCTCGTTTGATGGATGTTTTCAAATCTTCTAGGTTGCCGGTGTAGGGCTGTACACCCTGTCTGAGATATCACTAGAGGATAAAATTCAGCGGACTTGGATCGGGATAGTGAGGGACCATACTGTATCAGATTCTGTCCTGTAAGAAATATAGTGTATACTGAACGTTCTCTAAAGCCACAAGAGTACCTCCCTGGAATTATGTGGAGTAGCACCATCTTGCTGAAACCACAGCGTATTAAGGTCCTCACATGTTCTCCTTTAGGCTTTCACAAAGGATATCTAAATATACTGTTTATTGCCTCTACCTCACCGTCCTCGTCCTCAAATAAAAATGGGCCAATAATGCCTGACGAGCTTAAAGCTGCCAAAACAGTTACTTTCTCAGAATGTAATTGCAAAGATCTTTCCATGTAAATACTTGGTTTTTCTGTTCACCAGAAACGACAGTTACGTTTGTTTACTTGCGCATTCTTCATCTGAAAACCAAACCTTGTCTGCTATATCTGCTCGATCTTTCATCCATGTGGCGAACGAACGCATGCTATCAATGTCAGAAGGTTCAAATGTGTTGCATAATTGAAATGGTGTACGGCGTTAATTTCAATTCGAATCGTAGCATCCTCTGGAGCAATAACAGTATATATTCTTCCCAGGGATAGGATAATTCAAATACCTCGTGTGTTCCATCAATTTCTGAATCACAGTTTCGTTGTCATGAGCTCGATGGATATTAAATTACCGTAATACAATACTTTTCAGTCATTTAAATGGCCACCATTAGTCAGTCGCCGGGTTTTCTAGTTATTTACACCCTAATCCCGGCGCCTCTACGAAGCTCAGAAGTTCAGGCGACCAGTGACATAAAGATAAAGGAAGTGGCTACTTATTTCCAAACACATGATTTGAAATTAATCTAATATCATTTGAACTCTCATACTGACTATAAAATATAGAACCGTGTACATAGCTCATGATTTATTATATTACTGATCCTTGCCTAGACTGAAAGTCTATGTAGCCGGAACAGGCTACCTAGCCTGCCAAAATTACAGTGCATGGTCTCAAGTCGGTGACTAACCACTCTGTCATGAAGGAAAATCAACGACTGAAAAGGAACACACCTACACAAACAATTGTAAAGTAATATACAGCCGGAAAAAAAAATACTACTGTAAAGACGTAACGTCAAAAGTTGCGACCCGCGTAAAAGTTGTGCATATCATCACCTTATTTTTATAAATAAATTCAGATTGAATATACGGATTTTCGTGCGATACATACTAAAATGTAGCATTTTTAAATCACTTACAAATAATGTTAAAACTAAAATCCTAATTAAGCCATTTCGAAACAACAATAAGGATTAATACACAATAAAAGTGCTGAACGTGGTATGTAACCTGTGTAAAAAAAGATTGACGGTACAACCTGGATTGTCTATAAAATAAATATTTTTGGTCCAAACAGCATGAAAACTCGGCATAATTGTCTTTTGGTATGCATATCTCATTCATCTTAATTTGACAGTTAAAGATGACAATAAAAAAGACATAAGCGTTTTCAGGAACGGGTGAACTATATAACCTTCGTTAAAATTTGATCTTTTTTCATGGGAGTTCGTGTTCAAAATCAGCTACAATTAAAGCTACTGCATATAATTCTGATATAGTTCGCCTTAGCTAGAGCACCAGCCGTAGTTTAGAGAAAAATTCCCCGTTATTTTACTAACCAAAATATCGCTAAAACGAATTCTTAAAATTGTCCGGTTTCTGAAAAATCCTACCGTTAATGTACCCCTGTTCTAAATTTCATTCGATTTCTACAAACTAGGGTTTAATTTTATTTGTTAAGAAGTATGAATGTATTCCGCATTGAGTAAGGTTCAAAGTAGTGACTTCTTTTTAAAAATTCGCATACAAACAGTTGACGAAAATGACGTCAAAATTACGTTTAATTGACAGAGAAATTACTGGATCATATGATTTGTTCCTCGGTGAATGAAAAAGAAAGCTATTTAATCAGTCTCACTTTGCAAAGGGAAAATCTAATTCTAGTATAAAAAAACGTTTGTTCAAGCTACCATAAGACATTGATGAATTTAGAACAATAATATCATAGTTATCTCGCGAAAGTAGTTGTATTGATAATGATTTGCCGTCAGCTTAAACATATTTAAATATGTGCATCAATTACTCGGTGATTAGGATGCAGAAGGTACTGTGTTAAAATCCCTGTCGGAGCACAAGTGTATTCTTGGTAAAAAACACTGATGCTGCGTGTTCCTCAGTCCACCTAATAGCAACGAAAAACTCACTGCCTCACTTTCGCGATTGTGCTTATACATTGTGTCACGAACGAATGTTCGAGGGCGATTGAATGAGCTTCTAAAGCTTTCGTCTAAATCGAACAAAATTTACGTTTACTCGTGCCATAAACATTACATGTATTATGTTTCCATTTTTTTAAACACAGCAATAAAAACGGTAACCGAAAACATCCCAAAAAACGTTACAATTATAACGTCGTTTTAATGTTACAGTTGACGATTTCGCGATTTTTTATGTATGGTTGACGCACTTTTTTTCGTGTTATAACATCTGCAGAATCCCGAGTGATGGTTGGTGCCGAGCCCGTTAGGTGTTATAATACGAAAAAACGTGGGATAGCGCTATTCTAGCATAAATAGCATTAGAAATCATAAAAATGAAACGCTCTTACTGGTACGACGTTCAATAATGCATACTACGACTAATCATGTGACACATCTTTTAAAATATTTGTATCGGTGTCGATGATGATGACATATAGTGATGATGGATAGTGATGATGCTGCTGATGATGATGACGTATTGTGAAAATGATAGAGTATATGTGATGACTAAGTGTTCAACAAGTCGTACATTATATAACTAGGCATTATGGTGATGATGATGATCACGATAGTGATGAATGATGATTGTTGTGATGATGTTATGTTAACAGACAGTATTGAAAGAAACTTCTGCTAAACGTTTGCTGGATGAAAACAAAACGGGGGACTCATTGTTATATATATGCGTTTAAAGACTGTTTCGTGATGCATCGTTTGGTGAAAAAATGATGACCAAAGGTTAACAGAATATGGGGGAATTTTTGACCAAGTGAGAGGGGGTTAAAAACAAAAATGACACTTGATAACGGGTATGGCCACCTCTTATTAGAACAATAATCGAACCAGTCATCAATAAAATCAATGTTATTTGTAATAAGAAAATTGTATGAGATGTGGCATTATCATACTGAACAATCAAGATATTGGCGTTGTTATGGAACAGATGAATGATTTTGTTCATTGGTGAATGGCCTGCTAAAAGTCCTGATCTCAGCCCAATCGAGCACGTCTGTGATATTCTGGACAAACGAGTGAGGCGTCGTCTCGACCCACCTGCTAACGTTAAGAACTTCGTCAAGCGCTTATGGAACTTTATACTATACTAATGGAAAAATATTCCACAGACAGAAATCAACACTTATGTCAATTATATGCGCCGGTGATACATAACAGACTTATACAGTGGTCAACTCAAGAGGTGGTCATACCAGTTATCAAGTGTTACAATGTGTTTTTGTTTTCTGTCCCTACCTCACTTGCTCAAAACTTCCCCCTTACAAAAATTGTATTATGTTACTATTTGGTCATAAGTTTTGCACTGAACGATGCATCATGGAACACTCTTAAACGCATATATAGCAATGATTGTTATAAATAAGTTTTTTATTTTGCATGCTCTCTCTTATTCTCTTAATTCGTACACCGTATGATCATAAAGATTATTATTTGATCTTCCGTTTATAGGCCCACATTTACATGTACATGTACTTTATTTGTACGCGTAGTATGAAGTCTAACTTGCTAGTAAGTTGTTATTGCTACTCATTGTGTGCCCTTATTACTTGTGTTGCTCGCTCCAGTTTGTTTGTATTGCAGAAATTCGGGTCGTACCGCATATATACCTCGCCCGAGGGTGGTGGTGGACCTAATAAGCAAGTAAACAAACATGTGTTGCAGAAAGATTTTGTATTCCTTTTTTTTCTTGTTCCACATTTTTTTTCCCATCTTCCTATTTATGAAGCTACTTCTCTTACCTAAGGTGTAGTTATGTTTATAACTTGGAAACAGGGACTGTTGTACACAATGCGCGAAAACTGGTATAACCAAAAAGGCTATACGATTCGCACTCACTTCTATTTTTTTTTTACTTCTTTTGATATTTATATGTGTATATCAGAACTGTAGTTTAAGTGTAGTTAATTGAATACATGATCCATTCGAAATAAGTTGGAGTATGTAAAAAATAATTTTCTAGACTTCGATAGGTTATGTTTTACCGAAACGCATTTGGATGATTCAATACCAGATTTACAATTATTTTTAGATGGTTATAAACAATTTTATCGTAACGACAAGTCGTCTCATTCTGGTGGAATTAGTATTCATACTAAATTATGCATAAATTTGAAATTTGTATATGGATCAAAGTAAATATCAAGAGCATTCATTTTATCATTATAGGTGTGTGTGGTATATAGGCGACCTTACCCAATGGTGCAATTTTGGGGAAAATCTAAATATCAGAATAGAATGGGCAATTGAACAACGCAACCACTTTGTCACTGGGGGTGTAAATGAAGATTGAAGGTTGCAAAGCAATAACCACAAATTAAAAGACATTCTGGTGTTGAATAATTTGACCAACATAATTAATGAACCTACAAGAGACACAGACTTGCCATCAACATCAATTGACTTCATCGTTGTTTCGCAAGACCTCGATGTTCTTAACTCTGGTGTTTTACAAGTTCCCGCAGATATAAGTGATCACTGGGCAACTGATATAATCTTACCTTTCAGTTCCGATCGGAGTGAAAGTCATGAACGTAATGTTTGGTTATACAACAAAGCTATAACTTTGCCCGTATATTTATTTACATTAGCCATATGTCATGTTTTATTTCTTGTCACATAAGTATATCAAATTGATAAAATAATGAAATTCTGTTTTAAAAAGTCTGTCCAAACCATAAAATTGTCCACTCTTACGGCAAAAATAGTCCATTTTTTTATAGATTCCTCTAAAATTAAATTAAAAACATCAAAAGATCATATAATAAGTATGTATATACTATACATTCCTGTGTTTTAAATCTAGCCACAATCCTTTAAAAAAAAGTTGGACCAACACTACTACAAAATCTGCATTTTTTATTTTAGTGGCCATCTTGGACGCCATCTTGGATTTCTCAGAACGCCACCATTTATGCCCATTTATGCCGGTGATTTCATAAACTGCAAACTCGCTGACAAACATTTTGGTATATAACATTGCTTTTTGCAATAACTGTCCCACCTATCTATATTTTTAATGGACTATTCAGCTCAAAGTCATCCTACCATTAAGTGAATTAGGACAAAAATACTGATTGGGGTTTCTTATACTTATGGCAGAGGTGTTCTCAAATGTTGTCTCAAATTCACACAAACATTTCTTGAACTAGCAAAGTTATGTATACCAAAAATGTTTTTATACTGCCTAATGACAAACCTTGGTTTGATTTTGAGTTTAGGAAAATGATAAAGAAAAAAGCTTTAAAGTCCAAAAATTCATCAGACTGGAATAATTATAAGATGATAAGAAATAGGGTAAATAATTACAAAAATGTATTTGAAACATGTCAAACTGAAAGTTTACAACACCATTTAAGATTCTTTAGCAGACACATAGAAAAATGACAAAACGAAAATATTGGAAACTATTTAAGTATCTCGTAAAAGAAAATAAAAGTAAAAAGTCTGAGACTATTCCACCCTGAATCACATACCTTTCAAATGGAGATGTATTAAATTAAGTATTCGGTTACAGATTTAGAGAAAGCAGAATGTTTAAATACTTTATCTCTTCTGTTTCAAGTATTGATGATTTCAATGCAGTTTTCCTAGATTAGAATGTAAAAATAATGTCAATCTTGAAGATATACACATCAGAACGTGAAGTCACTGATGTTTTGAAAAATCTTGATGTAAAGAGAGCTAGTGGTCCGGATAGTATTAGTCACAGAATGTTAAAATCAATGTTGCAAGAACTATTGCTAAACCTTTAACTGTTATCTATAACGGGTCAATCAAAGAAGGTGTTTTTCAATCAGCACGAAAAACCGCAAACGTTATCCCGCTCTTCAAAAATGGCAAGGCCGACATTCCAAACAATCGCAGACCAATATCACCCTAAAGCTGTCTATAGTAAAAGGGGATGGAAAGATGTATTTATAAACAAGTTCATAATCATTACATGTTAACAACTTAATATTTCGTATGAATGTGCCTTTGGGCCAAATTATTTCACCGTTTACCAACTCATAGAAATAGATCATCAAATATGTCAAACGCTAGATTCTATATAGTATAGAGGGATTACATTAAACAATATTTTGTCTAAAACATACTCCAGACTTCTCATTACTCGTCTCACAAAATGGGCCGATAAACATGAAAAACTCATAGATACTCAATTTGGTTTCCAACGGGGCAAGTCTACAGTTGATTGTATCTTTATTTTACATGCCTTAATCTCTAAAACTCTAGCTAATAAAAGAAAACTGTAAGTTGCATTTTTATACTGGGACAAAATGTTTGATAAAATTAACAGGATACATTTAACGGTTCCTTGCACAATTCACTACAACATTCACTTGAGTTGTTGGTGGTAATAATAATAAGAAGAAGAAGAAGAAGAAGAAGAAGAAGAAATTCCCAAGATTATACGGTTATGCGGCAGATAGGAAAAACTCGTTCGTACCATCCAGTAATGGAATTCTATACCTGAAGAAATTAAAAAAAAAAACACGTCATTTCAATGTAGTTTCAAGAACTCACTCAAATACAACTTATTTCGGTCAAATGTTTTATTCCAAAATACTACTTCAAAGGGCCAATGTTCTTGGCTATCCATCACGCACACACGGCTGCAAAGGCTCAATGACCAATGATGAAAACTGTAACTGCCAAAGCGGAATTAAGGATGTAGATCACTAATTTTCAAATGAACTTTGTTTAAACAACAAATAGTTATTCTTTTTACAGCAACACGTCAGTATCATCCCTAAAATGTAAACACCTTGCCTTATGGAAGAGAAGTATGCTACTTTCGGATTAAATATTTAACTATCTTCTCTGCGCATGGAGTTCAAAATTTCATAAAAGTCACAGCTAAATTTGCAAATTAGCGTATTGTTTTTACTTTATGTAAATTCATCTTACATATTTTACACTGGGCTTTTTAGATGTTTTAGATTTATTTATCAAAGTGATATGTCGTAGTTTAGTTTAGTTTATACTAATTTATTTTAGCTCAAGATAGCTTGTAGCTTATTGAGTCCGCTTCCTTGAAAAAAAAAACAGTACTGGTATTGTATTGAGGAAGTACGGTCTATCTATCTATCTATCTATCTATCTATCTATCTATCTATCTATCTATCTTCCTGTACTGTCGAACCCTTTACAGGGACTTAGACAATTTCGTGCGCGTCAAAGCCACAAACACTGTTAGTAGAAGTAAAAAAAAAAAACAGGTCAAAATAAAAGCCCCAGTGGGGCTCGAACCCGCAACCTCCGGGATGAGACACATATGGTGTTGACATAAACAATAAACAATGTAAAACTATAGAATTATAAACATTTCCATTGTGTAATATGTTGTAAATCAACATTTGTGATTTAGTTGTTCTACACCTTGGAGTTATTGCGGGCTGGAAATGTAAATATCACATACGTTTTATATTACAAGCCTGCGTTATTGTTATCGTGGGCTGCAATTGCCGGCTCACTATCGCGGGCTCTCTTGTATTCAGTATTCAAAAACATGGGAAGCTAAAAAAAAAGGTCTCTGCAACGCTTTCGTGAAAAGCAAATAAATAGTGGCGACCAGGTAGACAGATGGACCCGCGTTAAAGCTATTGTTGGTGCCGATAGCGACAGTACATTTGCAGAACTGCTGTTGGGTTGGTAAGAATGTTATAAAAGGCTGATCAGGGACGATCTCAAAATGTGTTTTGGGCAACAAAATACGGTGCCGACACACACTTCGGACCATCACTTCGGACCACATTAAAAGACACTTCGGACCATGAAAATGTATTGTAGCAAATTCTTAAATGACACTTCGGACCATCAAAATATTATAGCAAAATATTACGTGATACTTCGGACCATATCATTGCTATACCATTTAGCCTCAATATTTCGACTGCAAGACCGACCGATTTTACAAACTGATATTACATAGATGTCTGTCTTTACGTCTCAACCAGTTAGATTCAAAACTGTGGTGGAAATCGAACTGATTTAAATTTCATTTTTTTCACTGCAAGATGAATTTTTTCACACTGGCATGTTCATTTGTTGTTATTAACCATAAATAGTCATTAAAATATTAATAAAATGACAAATATTAACTAAAAATACTTGTTAAACCTAACACGGTACCTGTCGTTTACATGTTGATGTGTAAACGTGATAACCAATGAAAACGTTTCCTTGAATTCAAGCTTATTTTTACACCGCGGGAGGTTGCACGCGAAAACGCATACCGTACGCTTGAAGTAACCGCTTACAATTAACTTAAAACATGATATATCTGCTATTTTATAGTGCTAAAAAGGCAACAGCCAGTTTACTATATTTGTTAAGATCATGTTCGATTGAGTTATATACAATATAGATCAAGTAGTTCTACTTGATATGCGATCACACGTTAACCGAAATTCCGGAATACCCGAGAAAAATATCTTACACGTACATTATTTGATCATGACATGTGTTAAGCAAAATAGTTCTGTTATCAGATCGTAGTTTGAGTATTCCCCGTAAAATACTGAGGTTGTATATTGAACAATTAGCTATTCTCAAAGCAAGACTCGCCGTGCCGAACATCAAAGGAGCGGCACAGAAATCATGACGTCACATATTCTAGCAGATACCAGACAAATTCAAATACTTACTGGATTAAAAAAAAACTTTCATAAAACTGTCTGGTATTAGTCGACGTTTCTGAAATATTGATCAATCGAAAATCGAAATTTGGAAGACTGTCAAATTGTTATGAAAACTTTACTTTACAGGCAAACAACCCACGAACATTTTGTTTTTATTTAACCGTAGCTGGAAAACATGATTTCATACTGTATTATTTTGGTAAAGTACTCGAGAGAAAATAAGCGTCAATGAAATAAAACACATACATGTTGCAGATCTCTCAAGTTCACTTTACTTACGAGTGCTACATAACTAAAAAAGGACGATATAATTACATGCATCAAGAATCTCAATTCTTAATAAAGTTTTATATACAATGTATGAGAATATACATGCCGAAGCTTTAATATATTTCAAATGTTATATAATGATCGAAAATGACAGACAGCTTCTGTCGAAAGTCAAACACATTAAATTTTACTATCAAATATTTTGGTTATTGTTTGATTTACAGCATGTTTAACAAAGGTTTGGGCATCATCAGATCAGATTGCCTCGTTAGTTATCTGTCATGACCTTCGATTATCTTCACTTTATAGAAATGATTCACGCAATATATCCGTGCGGTTAAAAAAACTGTCTGGAGTACCTGTATAGTACGTCTAACTGACCTGCGGCGAGGAAAAGTTATGCAGCAACGAACACTCGGCTGGCAATGAAGTTATTAATATGGATTGGCAGATACATATCACATATGACATTTTTCTCTCGGAGCATTTGATTATCGGCATCTTTTGAGTTCCCGCGCAAAATATTCCCGCCAAATACGAGAAAGCCACGTGCTTTCAATAGGAGATTAGCAAAAGGTTCTATAGTAAAAGTTTAATTACGTCCGGAAATACCCACATCTGTTCTAAATTCCCATTTATGTTATTATGTTCAGAAAAACGCCACAATAGACACGGACCTATATTATATAGGTTCGTGACAAAGGTAATACTTTTAACCAGGAATAGAGTATTCCTGTTTTAACACGATATACTGACAGCCTTTCGGAAGATGCAAAATGAAAAAAGCCCCATTTACTTTGATGTACTTTTCACGACCTTACAGATATGTACTATTCAATAAATATGCATAAATGTTTACTCTTCCATTGGAGGAAATAAAGATAATATACCTATCAAAATGACATTATTAACGACTCACATCAGTATTACCTATTCCGTTGGCTGCGTATTCAAAGGATTTTCCGCAGTGCATATTTCAAGCGGGTGAGGTTTAAAAATATAATCTACCGATAAACTATCGCGAGGTAGAGTTTTAGCGGTGTAAACAAAAACACGTTGACATGTGTAGAGTTTATAAGTGTTATGCATAAAAAACATACAAGTTTCTGATCAATTTTCACTTATATTGTTTCTATTTGGAATAAGCTTTACAGGTATGTAATTTTTTTCAAGATATATTGAGTTAAAATAAATATTTGAAGCCGTCAAAGTTGGCGACGAGATTCTGATCGCCAGCATCACGGACCTACATACACATAGAAAGAAAACGTTCCGCATTGTTTGGAATAATAAGTGGGTTGTGCGCGAAGGGCGGCCGTCGTTAATATAAAAAAGTCCTGGCGCACAATTTGTTGGGCTATATACCATTGCTTATAACACGGACCTATATACACATGGATTTGCAACTTTCGGAAATCGATAATGGGATATCGGAGTAAATGTTACCCATCATGCTTTGCACGCGCTTGGTGTTTTTCGGAAATTTTCCGATTTGTGATATTCGGCAGGTGCCGCCAGACTTGACAAAATTTTCAACAAACAAAATCGATAACAGTTACGCCTTACGAAAAAAGATTAGTTTGGAATAAGACAAAAGTTGCATAAACAAAGAAAAATACAAACTA
Organism: Saxidomus purpurata; assembly: GCA_022818135.1. Taxonomy (NCBI): domain Eukaryota; kingdom Metazoa; phylum Mollusca; class Bivalvia; order Venerida; family Veneridae; genus Saxidomus; species Saxidomus purpurata. Next base: position 730,648 of record JAFMSR010000004.1, read on the forward strand.
TTAAGCCATACATATTGAAGTAGACAAGATTCAATTTGATTTATTGTTTACATTTTTCCCCCGATTCGTTCCAAGATAGAGGACGGCGAGAAGCATCATTCTACATCACGCTGACAAAATTTTCAACATACAAAATCGATAAAAGTTACTGTACGCATTACGAAAAACAGATATAGGTTGGAATGAGACTGATGTTACTAAAAGAAAAAAACAAAACTATTGAGCCATAAATATTGAAGAAGACACGATTAAATTTGATTATTTTTCAAGATGGAGGACAGGTGGACGCTGGGAGTTTCCGATTTCGGCAGACCTCGGATATTGTCCATCGACTCTAAATTCTCAAATAAAATCTCGCCATCCGCGATAAAAAGGTTGAACTTGTATAGAAGATACGAGAGTTGCCAATCCATGTGTATATAGGTCCGTGATTATAACTTTCTCATAGGTTTTAGGAATCGCCATTATGTCGTCATTCATGCCATTGACTGGCCGCAATTGAACTGCTAAAATGAAAGCGAAATAGAGCATTTGACTGTACGACATTTATACTTTGCTGGCTTAATTGGTCTCACTGTCATGTAGCCGAAACGGTGTAGTCAGATGTAGTATACGGGCGTATAAAACTCTTAAAGAAAACAACAAAATGCTGATATTTCAATTAGAAAAAGGCTTTAATTCTCATTTACGAATGTCACTATTGCATATGGTATTAATAGTTGACATACATAAACATTAGATTACAGTTTCAATTCCATAGCCTTACCGACCTTATTTTAAGTTGAAATGTTTTAGACCACACCGTTCACTTTTTCAGACTAACCCGTTCACTTTTCAAGACTACTCCATTCACAAATATTTCATTCTGACTAAACCATTCCCGGGGACTGCGCCGTTCACAGCACGTTTTAAAAAATCCAAATTTTCTCCAAGAAAATAAACAGATATGTCATCTTCGCCTTGCAGACAGTAAAAGAGTGGTTTTCTGCATTATTAACTATCGATTCTAAGGACATACTTAGCACTGATCAGTGTCTAAACAGTAATTTATGGTCATCTCCTCGATTCGATTTTCAAACGGAGATCAGGTGTACCGTTTTGGTACAAATGCATGTGTTTCGAATGCATGTCTTGTATAATGCCAGTATCTGTGCTAAGGTTTATTCTATTCTAAGTCGGCGTGGACCCAAATTCACCTCAATAAAGGCTGTAAAATACTAAAATTCAGTAGAAATAAAGGACACCTACCTGTGGCATGTTTCCGTGTCCGCCATCTTGGAATGACTACACCGTTTCGGCTACATGACAGTGGGTCTAGGTAGTAGGTAGCCAGATACGGCTACTTAGACCAAAAGGCTAGGTAGCCGTACATATATTTCATACGAGGTGCTACATAGAATCAGTATTGAATATTCATTCATTAAGGTCACGGGATAAAATCATACCCCACCCACCTTCTATTACCTATATAATATACGTATATTATATAGGTAATAGAAGGTGGGTGGGGTATGATTCGATCCCCTGTGATTAAGGTACATAATTTGAGATACTTTACTTGTTTAGTAACATTACAAGTAGGGGTGTCACGTTTACAAGTGTACACGGAACCGTTTCGATTAGCAGCGCTAAGCGTTTAGTAACTTGGGTATCCGTTTACACGTAAAATAACACATACAACAGCTTAGTTAATAACATCTACCTTATTTTTCAACCGGACTTATCCTGACAGTGCTGGAATGCACATGATTGAAAATATATGTATTATATATGGTCGCTGAATTTGTATTCATGTATCGGGGCGATCTGGACGTCTACATAGCTAAATGGTTACGTATCTAAAACGGCAGACATATTTAAACAGGTATGTAACATTTGT
>JAFMSR010000004.1:742659-775655 GCA_022818135.1 Saxidomus purpurata
ATGCAACCCCATGGTACAAAATTAAAACCTATTCAATACTGGCACTGTGCTTCCGCACAGCGCCAACTAGACATAAGTTTGGTCACAATTATTCAACTGCAACTAAAGATACTGTGTTTTTCCCATTTTTCTATTTTTAGAAAAAAATCCTTAGCTTTGACTCCATGAGCCCCAAACACAATCCCAATAAAAGTCTTCATTTATATATATTACACACTTAATAATTTAGTTACATTATGTAAATTGTAACTAAAGATATTCAACATATTATTGTTTTTCTATTTTTAGTTACAGTGACATTGACAATGACCCCAGGAGCCCCAAAACACAACCCCATTAAAGATCTTCTTAAATACTTACCTCAAACAAAAGTTGGTTACATTATGTCAACTGTAACTAAAGATATTGAATATATTACGGTTTTCCTAATTTTAGTAACAGTGACCTTGACCCCAGCAGCCCCAAAACACAATCCAATTTAAAAAAATATTCATAAATACTTCCTATACACTAAGTTTGGTTGCATTATGTTCATTATTACAAAAATATTGTGTGTGTGAAACTTTCTAAGTTAAGAAGGGGCAATAACCCAGTCAAAATACATGACAGGGTTATGTAACTTGTAAAACTCTTCCTTCATTCTATTGTACATTTGATAGTGAACAGGTATTCCAACTTTCAAAGTGATAGCTTTGATAGTTTGCATGTAACTGACCTAAACGCAAAACTTAAAAAATCAGACAATCTAAAAACTACAAAGTCCAAAAATATTAAAATATCCCCCCAAATGTATAACTCAAAACCCCGTTTGATATGTTGAAGTACATTATCCATTTATTGTTTGTGAAAAATTTGAAATCAATCTAACAAAAAATGAAGAAGCTATGTCCAGTTCTCAAAATCAACCAAAATCAATCAAAATTCATGTTTTTACCCAAAAAAACAGGTCAGACTCAGCATCTTTAGCATACAATGTGAAGAAGGGTATTAGATGAACAAGCTTTCCAAGTTTCAAAGTGATAGCTTTGATAGTTTCCATGTAAGTGACCTAAACGCAAAACTTAACCAACGACAACGACGAAGACGACGACAATCAAGTGACGACAATAGCTTATCATTTTTTTCAAAAATCAGACAAGCTAAAAACTAAAAATCTAGAAAATATAATTATGTTGGCCTACAGTAACATAAATATACATGTTCACAGGCATTACATGCATCTGTACTTATAAAGTCTGTTGGCAAGTATTTGATCTCATTTACTTCCCCATTCTGTAAAGTCTCTACTGTACACTCGATCATGCAACATCAGACACCAATGTTTTTATCCACATTCTTTATTTCTAAAACTGATGGTGTGATTATGAACTAATGAGAAGCACTAGCTGAGGTGTTTTTTTTAGTTTTCTTCTTAAGATTTTGTACTTTTTAGAAATAAAGAAGCATAATGATAAATACCCAAAAATCACCTGTCCAAAATACACTGAAAAAGCCATGGTTAGTATTTAGAGGCAATGACTAGAGAATGCTGTTACCTTTCACCAATTGCGGGTCATGGGTTCAGGCCCTGCTAGGAACCATATCATCTCTTTACAATTCTTGCTGACCCTAGGGTTCTAGTAAGGGCAATTCCAGCAAAAATGTTTAAGTAAACAGCATCTAAAAACTAGAGCTGTCAGTAGGACAGCGTGCTCGACTTTTTTAGTGCTTGCCAATAAAACAAAACTTTGACAGTTAAGGGCATACAAGACTTTAACTAGGAATTTCTAAGTACAAATCAAGAAAATTTTTCACAGAGTTATCTTCTTTTGCTTACAGATAGGTCTTACGATGGTACATAAGTACTCCAACTTTCAAAGTAATATCTCAAATGGTTAAGTTAACAAGTGGACAAGAATGAAAAGTTTAACTGAGTTTCTAAGTCAAAAAGGGCCATAATTCAAATAAAATCCTTCACAGAATTACCTTCTCCTGCCCATGTTTGGGAATCATGATGGTAAACAAGTATTCCAACTTTCTAATTAATATCTCAAACAGTTCAGTCAAAAAGTGGACTGGTACGAAAAACTTAACCAAGATTCTAAGTCGATAAAAGGCCTTAATTTTTAAAACAAATCCCTGACAGAGTTACCTTCTCTTGCGTACAGATGGGGGTAATGATGTGAAATAGCATTAAAAGTTTCAAAGCAATATCTCAAAGGGTTAAGGCAATAAGTGGATTTTACCCATATTCAATGTATTTTCTAAGTCAAAAAGGGGCATAATTCTGTCAAAAACCTTGACAGAGTTATGTCCTCTTGTCTGTTGATGAAGGTCGTGATGGTAAACAAGTATGGTTAGTTTCAAAGCAATACCTCCAATGGTTTTGAAATAAAGTGAGGTGGTACGAAAAACTTAACCAAGCTCAATACACTTTCTAAGTAAAAAAAGAGCCATAATTCTGTCAAAAACCTTGACACAGTTATGTACTCTTGTCTGTAGATGGAGGTTATGATGGTAAACAAGTATGGTAAGTTTCAAAGCTATACCTCTAATACTTTTGAAATAAAGTGGGGTGGTACGAAAAACTTAACCAAGGTGTGACGCCAAAGCCGACGCCGACGCCGGGGCGAGTAGGATAGCTCCCCTTTTCATAGAAAAGTCGAGCTAAAAAATGAGTGAAATACCATTGACCCAGGCATTAAATCGTAACAAACAAAACATCAATACTAAAATACAATCATGAAAATCAACCACATGCAAGCAGGATTCAAACTCAGGATGTTCAGTTTGTTAAGCCCACACCCTTTCATATCACCATAAAAGCTTGCTCAAGGGCTAGGAAGTACAAGAGCTGTATTACGGTATTAACCCTCTAATATATAATACAAAGATTGAGTTTTGCTTGGTGAAAAGTAGAAATTCATGTCAGTTATTAATAAGTAACTTTGGGGGAGAAAACATGTGACTCCATGACGGTCTATCATGCAAGATAGATGATCATGTTCTAACTAAATTAACTAATTATCTAAACTATTTGACATCACTTTTTGTAGTCATGTCATGTCACAAGAATACGCGGGGTTTTGGCCAGGCCGGCTCCGTCTCACCTCATTATTATACATTTTAATACAAAAGCAACTCATATCTGCATGGATGTAGTGATCATAGGCTTCTTGTGGCAGGAATGGGTTAATTTCTTTTGTTTTCATTAACAGTTTTCGTTTTAAATAACTTCTTTGCCAAATGTTCTCACTGGACAGTAATTTCTTATGGTCAGTTTTAAAAGCAGTGAGGTGTATAATCATTTCTGTTGGCATGTTACCTAAATATAACAGCAACATCAGATTAGCAGTAGATCTCTTTAATTAAATAAATAAGATATATTTATTTAGTCTATTCCAATGGAAGTGAATGGAAACTACATTTTGCTTGTATAATGCTACATTAACTCCATACATCATGACCAGTGTGTGGCACTGTCCACTATACAACTTCTCAACAAATGTAACACAACTTCTCACACATCACTTCCTCTCTGTGACTGGTCAGTAAACTAAACAAACTATTCCATCCACTTGAAACAACTACAACGAAGAAGACGCCTAGCGTCTTACCTCAATGGCGACTACCTATGTTCTGCCCAAATTGTACATTGACTAACAAACAAAACGATGCCTAAGCCATTAGATTACAGGTGATTGAAACTCACGAAGAGAAGAATACCAAAACGAGGTTAAAAGAAATACAGATACTCCAAACAATTATAACACAAAGGTACCAGGGAAATCTCGTCCTGTTACATTTCTACTGTGTACTTATAATAACATGACAGATTTTGTCATTGATATTATGATATTTACGGTAACTTTGAAATCACTATCTGTTATCAAATCTTAACTGGTCAGCAACATCTTTTACTTTGTGCGAATAAACGATGTGCATGAGAATTTCAGGGACTTTCCGCAGAGTGGCTTGAAATTTAGTATAACAAGAGGGCCATGATGGCCCTGTATCGCTCACCTGTCTACCATTGGCAAAAATAAAAGGTTATTAATAGCAGAAAGGATCAATTTTTACCTTTGGCTCATGATATCCTCTTAATAAGCTTATGTAAAATCAAAAGATCCCCCCCCCCAGTCATGATTTGAACAATCTTGGTAGAGAGTCAGAGAGTCAATTATTGCCACATGCTGAATATCTAAGTTCCAGGCCTCATTATTTTGCTGTCTGATCATGATCTGCACTGTTGGCTATTCATTGTTTTGCTGTCTGATCATAGTCTGCACTGTAAGCTATTCATTGTATGCTGGCTGGTCATGATCTGCACTGTCAGCTATTTATTTTTTTCTGTTTGATCATGATCTGCACTGTTTGCTATTCATTGTTTTGCTGTCTGATCATGATCTGCACTTTCATTATTTAGCTGTCTGATCATGGTCTGCACTGTTTGCTATTCATTGTTTTGCTGTCTGATCATGATCTGCACTGTAAGCTATTCATTAGTTTGCTGTCTGATCATGATCTACACTGTAAGCTATTCATTATTTTGCTGTCTGATCATGATCTGCACTGTAAGCTATTCATTATTTTGCTGTCTGATCATGATCTGCACTGTGAGCTATTCAATTTTTTCCTGTCTGATCATGATCTGCACTGTGAGCTGTTCATTTTTTTAACAATTTATGGTACTTTCCTAAGTAATAGATGGAAGAGTAAGTCTTGTGATGTGAATGCAAAAATTACAACTACATTCTTTAACATGGAAGTTCAACTAGGGGTCAAGAACATGTATTGCATCATCGCTATTTGAAACTTTATAAGTGCCAATTTTAGGCCAGAGTTTTTATATTGCTTGGTTTATGGGAAGTTTTCTAAAATGTTGAGTATGAAGGACTTTTCCTACTGTATTGAACAGAGCACATATTGAACATCAGTCTACTGCACCTGTCAATAATCGTCATTTTCGAACAAAATAAACACTTTCAAATAATTACTTTCAATTATATATCCCTACTATTCTGACATTTCATTAACTAGTCTGTGAAGTCGGAACAGCGGAAATAATACAAATAAAATATCAGTTCATAATGTCATTGTTATTCTACCTTTTCAAAAAATAGGACACAGGCAGTCGCATAAACCAAGAGATATAAAAACTCTGGCCTTACCATAGAGAGATCCAAGATGTGTACTGATTACAAATCAATGTTATGGTGTTAAAATACTGCAATAAAATTAGCAAATGAGGTGTTCAATAAACAACACACTATTAAAACTAGAAATCATCTTAACAACCTTTCTGACAAATTTCCAGGATATTTGGGCTGAAAATGTTACCTCTAGAGTGTTAACAAGGTTTTCCCATATTTGGGCTGTGTGACCTAGTTTTTGACCCCAGGTGACCCATATTAAAACTTGAGCTAGAAATCAACCAAACAACCTTTCTGACAAATTGCCAGGATATTTGGACTGAAACAGTAGCCTCTAGAGCCTTAACAAGATTTTTCTATTTTTGGGCTCTGTGACCTAGTTTTTGACCCCAGATGACCCATATTCGAACTCGTCCGAGTAATTCCTGGGACAAACATCCTGACCAAGTTTCGTGACAATTGAGGAAAAAATGTGACCACTAGAGCGTTAACGAACTAAATGTGGACGGACGACGGACATTCATCGATCCTAATAGCTCACCCTGAGCCAGCTCAGGTGAGCTAAAAAGGCTGAGATTTTGCTTTTCTTGGCAGTGTAGTTCATGGACATTTACAAGCTAGCTTTTACCTTTTTGTCAGAGCTCCGCCACTCTTTAATTATTTAGGGTTTGGTTAAAGCGACTGCACTCCAGATGGACAAGCTACGCTAAAAAAAGAAAATTTTCAGTTTCAAGAAAACAATTGTCATTACTGTATCAGGGGCATTGTATTATGATAACGTGACAAGTTTTCTAACAAAAGAAACAATTAAAATGTGTTGTTTTGCTTACTTTTATTGTAGAATGTATCACCCCATGACTAACGGGGTGGGCTCTTTGGTATATCAATATTTTTAACTCGCATCAAATCAGCTGACTCCGTAGTGTAGTAGGTTAAGCCGCTGTAAATTTTTTGTAAGCGCAAAGATCCCAGTTCAAAACCTGGCTCAGGTAAATATTTTTTCTACCTTTATTTTTAGCTCTTACAGAAAGAAAATAATCTTGATGCTGACATATTGAATATATATTGATTTTACCAAACAATTAAAATTTACTAAGAATTTGGAGTGCAGTCGCTTTAATTTTACTTTGGCCGGGTTTCAAAATTTATAAGCTAAATTATTTCTTATTTGTTCAAATTCAAAATTGTAGGCTTATTAACATAATTTCATTATTCATTGCTAGGTGTCATTCACACCCCAGAGTGTTTTCCTATATGTACTGATTGATAGTACCACCAAAAAAAAACGTCTTGAACCTTAGATTGACTCCTTTATAGATTATACTTTATGAAATACATGTATGGGGTAAATATTCCTTTGTTGCAAAGCAGAGAGAACCTGGGTAAATAACAGGTGACAAAAGTTACGCTGACCTTTAAGGTCAGTTGGTTGGAGCGTCTGACTTGCAAGCAATAGGTCGTGAGTTTGAATCATACACTGGGTAGATGTTTTCTCTTTACGTTTCATCTTTGGCGACAAGGTTAAAAGGTCAGTTGCGAGCTTATAAGGTTAGTAATCATGTCAATGAAATAATACCAGCTGAACAAAGGGACATTCTACATAAGTCAAAACGTCAGTTACCAATGATGCTACTAGTAGGGTTGAAGGTCAGACTGTGACACTGTTCATGCTGTTGAAGGTCAGACTGTGACACTGTTCATGCTGTTGAAGGTCAGACTGTGACACTGTTCATGCTGTTGAAGGTCAGACTGTGACACTGTTCATGCTGTTGATTGTCAGACTGTGACACTGTTCATGCTGTTGATGGTCAGACTGTGACACTGTTCATGCTTTTAAAGGTCAGACTGTGACACTGTTCATGCTGTTGAAGGTCAGACTGTGACACTGTTCATGCTGTTGAAGGTCAGACTGTGACACTGTTCATGCTGTTGAAGGTCAGACTGTGTCACTGTTCATGCTGTTGATGGTCAGACTGTGACACTGTTCATGCTGTTGAAGGTCAGACTGTGACACTGTTCATGCTGTTGAAGGTCAGAATGTGACACTGTTCATGATCTTGAAGGTCAGACTGTGACACTTGCAGACAATTACTTTTATCTTAATAAATAATTGCGTCCATTTGTTATTTCATACTTTATATCCATTCAACTTCTGGGAACAGTAGATGTATTGTATCGAACCGTTAGGTATCGTATTGCAACTGTATATCATGATATGTATCGTATCATGAGAAAAGTGTATCGTTACACCTCTAGTAAAAAGTCTGTCATTTCATCAGAATTTTTTTTTCTGGTTGATTTTCTCACATTATGCTCTGTACAGCTAAAACTTAACAAGTGGCATTCCTAGAAAAAAGCAACTGGTTACTATTTATCGCATTAATCCTGAACCAAGGTCCGTCATGGTTACATTGATTTAGGTCTTAAATGTATTATTTAATGCTTTCTGTATGAATATAACAAAGACTATCTATCTTTTAAGATTTAAGTATAAACTTTACAGTTTGCAAGGCTTTCCCCATTCTGAACTGTTAAAATTTTTATGAAACTAGTGTTGAAACGGAATGTTAATATCGCTATATACATTTGCGCAGGTGCGCATGTGCATTGATATATCAAGTCCCCATGTGACAATGGCTGTCTGCAATCAAAACATAAGGCAAGTGCGGTACATTTATATCAAATTTATCAATGTTGTTCACCTAACTGATATACAGACTGAGAATATCTCCCGATCGGGGTAAATACCGCGAATGAACTAAAATAGCCAGATCAGGCTAAAGCGTAAACAATAGAAAAGTACAATTTTTTAAATAACTTTTTTGCTAGGAATAGGCGCAAGTTAATTTTTTCAGTGTATGTTTATATTATTGTAAGTAGAGTGACATTGGGTGAAGTCGGCCGTCGGTAATACTCGGCCGTGTCTGATATCGGCAGTTTGTGTATATTATGTCAAATTTTTATGACGTAGAACACACAGTTTTTGATCGCAATGTTTCAAAAAATTCATGAAAACACCATTGAAACCTACATGAAGATATTTACCTCGCATCACTGAAAAGCAGTCAGTTAATTACAGTATTTTTATCTTTACCACGTGTGATGGCTAAGATTATACGTATGTTCTAGCAGTATGTTTTTCAGTGTATTAAAGTTTGTACATGAATAACGGTCATATTTCTTTCACGTGGATAGTGTTTGCATGCCATTTCAATGCGTAAACATGTGATTGTTGGGTGGCCGGGTTGACCCGACAAATCTCTCCATGTTCGTATCAACTCGGCCATATATGTATACTAAAATTAGTTTTACCTTTACACTTACCAAACATGCATCCATTACTTTAAGTGATGCTGTGGTTTATACACACAACTTTAATCAGTGCAAACTTTGTAACTATGCGCGCTCTAATCCCCCGAAGTGTGCATTTTCGAATTGCACACTTTCTAAACTGATTATTTTATCTTAACAAATTTCGAAAAACATTTTTTGTTTGTTTTAGTATGAGAAAAAAAGTAGGATCTCTTTAAAAAGTGCATAAAAAGCAAACAATATCGGATGAAACTTTGAGGCTCTTTAATTCGGATGCAATTACTGCTTAGTAACATCGCACGTATTATGCTTCATCTTAATATGCAACCTTTGGCATTATTGAGCAGAACCACATTGAAATGAACCTTTTTTCAGATTGTTTAATTGAAGATATTTTGACATAAATAAATTACTTATTTAAGTAAGTAAATGGTGAAATGAAGTAGATCTAGATCTCTATTAACAACACAGTAGGCGTAGTCTAGTGCTGTGCAAATTTTTATTCAGAAATCTACTGAAAACAAAATACAATTTACCGTATGTCTCTATTTTGTCAATTGTTTGTGGTCGTTTTTTCAGTTTTTCAAATTTTAAACTTATGTTCTCTTTTCCTTTCTTTTTTTTGCGCAGAGAAGATTTTTTGATATGCTCTATGTTATGTTTCAATGTTGCAATTTCAGTACTATCCATTAATTGTGTATAGCATACCCTATGATGAAAACAGAGCAGTATATTGAGACCAGTAATCATTGGCCGAGTAAACCCGACAAAGTGTCCGAGTACATACGACCATGCCGAGTAGGGCCTCTGTTATGTGTATTGAAAATGTCTTGGTTTCCCTTTCCTTATGCATAGCCATAGTGTTAAATCTATTTAGAAGCAATGTGGGAACCAGAATGTTGGTTTGTATAAAAGTTGGACCAAAATCAAATTTATCATCACTGTAGCATTGCAAAATCGATTTATGCTTAGGTGGCCGGGTACACCCGAATAAGAATAAGCAATTTTCATGTCAATATCTTGTCGGTGAAATTTTGACTTTTTAACCAACTGAAAAAACATAAAGTAATGTAGATCTATTCATCAGGTCTGTATAAATGAGATAAATATTCTTTGAAAAAATTAACTTGCGCTTTTTCTTTGGAAAAAAGTTATTTAAATAATTGTACTTTTTTATTGTTTACGTTTTAGCCCGATTGGGCTTATATAGCTCATTCGGGGTATTTTATTTTTCGGAGATACCACCAGCATAGGGATACCTCCAGCATTAGGTTCCACCACTCTATGTTGACTACACTGTCACAGAAACGGAAAGCGTTTACATGATCCAGGTATCTTCATTTATACACGTTGGATCAAAGGATGACTTGTTTAATTACGTGCAAATCGAAATTGTCCGGATGATTGAGCGTCTGGTAACATGTAGGATACCAGTACACTAATAAATAAGAACTGAAGAACTTTTGGAACTTTCCCCCATTTTTACTGCAAATGATGACAAATTAGATAAGGGAGGTAATTCAGTTATAGATCTAACTCTTATTGATTTTTATTGGGTAGGTATCCGTCACACTTGGAATGCAAATGGCGGAACAGAAGGTAAGGGAGGTAATTATGTTACAATTCTTATTGATTTGTACTGGGTAGGTATCCGTCACACTTTTAAACACATTAAAGCTGCTCGCTCCGTCGAAAATAAAATATTTTCTTAAAAACAGAAAAAATACCATTTCAATACCTGGATACCTGGATCTTCGTGCCGTAATATTGGCTTCGCCATCGTGGCCCCTCTATTAAATGTTCTCTTCTTTAGTACTCTAAACTTATAATGTCACTTGTGTATTTGCTTAGGAATGCACTAGTTAATTTTTTCGGGTTCCATTTCTCCTTGTTAAGCAGCGATTTAAATTCATTAACTGATTTAGCGTTTATTGTCTTGCTTTATTTAAACTGTTGCAATAGTTTATTGATCTTTGGAGCGTACATTGAGGCGACAGTTTTTCTTAACAAATTTAAGGTGATGTCCACGTAGATCTCCCGATGATAAAGTAAAAAGTCTGTCCCATTTTAAATCATCAAAACCGTCAGTGGATTTAAAGATCTGTAACATGCACGGATTGGACGGCAGCAATCTAAATAGGAGGAAGAAAAACAGCGTTTTTCTCCAGTTTTTATATGATCTTTGGCCAATGTTTTAAATATAGATAAACATTTTGTGTTTTGCAATACTTTTGAGTCCATTTATCCCATCTCAGCTGTGTATCTAGCCCAGATTTTGAGATTGAAAATTACGAGACCACGTGCTCTGAAAACAGGTAGACTCGGGTTTCATCAACGGTGACGAATTACTTGTCTGAGGGTCAACGCCATTTCCTTTTCGCTGCCGAACAACAGCTTAGCATGTTGAAACGGCGAAGCTATGGAACGCATTTACTGTCTTATTATGTTGTATTGTATTATACGCAGTCCTTTTCCGTCGTCGAGTTAATTATAAATACATTGAACCTCTCTTGAACTATAAAGTAAAAGATGCGAATCTTAGATACAACACAATTAACCTTCGATCTGAAATTCTATTTCGAGTCATTTGAAAAGTCATAACATCTCGTTTTAATTTGTTTATATAAATTATGAATTGCAGGTGATGCGCAGCCTTTTAGAGAGACTCGGGCGATGTGATGTTGAGGGTTTTGTTGTGGACTACGAGCAAGGTTAGTAAAAACACATATTTAAAAATAAATTTCAAAGTGATAATTTATCGTTCAAATCGACCTTCGAAATCTGCGGGGTCGAGCCCACTTGGTCCACGACCATACTAGTGTCACAAGGAAGCGGAATTGAGAGTGACTCGATCGATACGCTACACGCTTTCTTCAAAATAGAGCTAAAACAAATATAGCATAAACTAAAGTGCTATAGTTATCATTCCCAAAGTTATAAACTAACTAAAACAGTCTTATTTTAGCTTAAATTGATATTTCGCTTGCTTGTCACCATTTGCATTTTCTGTAAAAATATGTTTATGTTAATTTCAGCCGCTTGGCAAGATGTTGCTATCACTACAGTTTCTACCAGCTGAACACATCATACCAGCCTTCGAGAAGTTAGCCTTAAGAGCAACAACCCCGGCTACCATGGATCGGATTGCGTATATGAGGCGTCAGTGGATGAGTAATACCGTATTCCGTGTGGAAGACTGGTCTGTGTTCCAGCAGTTCATCAGGACCAACAACGATGTTGAAGGTAAGCTATATTATATTGAAAAAATATCTCTGAAATTAATAAATAAAGTACAAACTGATTAAATAGGCTCATCCATCTTTCATTGTGAAACAGAAAACAAAGCACGACAAGTGATATAATTATATTGAATTAAGTGATATGATGTCGGAATCGGGAATAATTCAACAACTGAAGGAAAAGTTTATTTTGTACAACTACAACTACGATATGTTTATAGCATAAAACACATATACATATGTTTATAGCAACACTAGTACATATCAATAGACAAAAAACATAGATTTACGGAAGAGCATATACATGTATCGGGAGCCCTGATTAATAAAAAATGCATCAACCGCGGTAATTAGTGAACTTAATTAGAACGTTTTAGGGCATGTTGTTGTGTTACTTTATTATGGAAATTTTATAAAAGGTATATAATTACTTTCGTTCCAGGCTGGCATCACAGACTGAACAGAAAGGCAGACTCAAGTCTAGGACTTTACCGCCTAGTTCCACTACTGAGGCGCGAGGCCGAATTAGTACGGATTGCTATGGAAGACGGGGACTGAGATAGGGTACGCATCAAGAGATACTCCAAACTGGACGATTCTATCATGAAATGCTGGGAGAAATACTTGTCTGGTCAGATGAAAACCTCAGTCTTCCTTGTTCAGATAGGAGATCTGTACAGCGTACGCTGTTGAAATGGACATTGTGACGGATAATGAGGTTGCTTTTAACATTGACAGTTTGGTATCATACAGCTAATTCTGTTGAATCGGACATATGTAGTATTTTAACATTTGGGATAGTATACTCATTTTTATCTTTTGTTTCATCTTTTGTTACACATATTATAATAAAGATAAGTAATACATTTTCTTACTTTTATTTTCACTTACATGCCTACCATTTCCTCCATGAAGTTATAACTGTGAATAAAAAGCGAATATCTTGTCCTGCAGATGGTTCAGTTCTTCTTAAAAAATACTTATGACTGTGAAAACTTCTGTCATTATATCGACATAACTTTTATTTAATAAACAAAAAGTTTAATTTTAAAAACGATAACTAACAACAACAACATGAAAACCTATACTAGCGACAATTTCCTTTAATGATTTTTTACTCTTTTTTGCTATAATACAATGATACTTAAAAAGTGGGCCGTTGTGGTATGGACCGTTCTGGAAGTGGGCCGTTCTGGACCTACACCAGCTGAAAACCCGGGAATGTCAAATACGTGAAAGAGGCCCGTCATGCAATATTAGTCGTTAGGTAATGAAATGAGATGAATGTTAGTGTTGATGAAGAAAAATTAAATGAGTGGGAAATTTATAGGATGTATGGTCTGGTAAATGATGTATAGTCTGTTATATTACATATACAACAGATATATATATATACAAGAAACATGGACAGAACATATACTCAGGAACGAGGACATATAACATTTAAACATAACAAAATTAATGTGGTGTTCAACCTCGTGACATCCGGATATTATAGAAATATCCTTGTTTTTATAATTTTTTATAACCAGATTTCAAAAGCGTTGCAAACAGTTTACGATCTTAATATAAAAGTAATTGATTGCGTTATTTTTAACTCAATCACCGAGGGCATTTTCGAATAATTTTCTCGACTAACCTTTGCGCATGCACTTAGTCTCTGATCTGGCTAACCCATGTAACCCCCATATCATGTCGAATACATTCTGTTCCTTACTCGATACGTTCGGGTTAAGCCACTGAGCATGCGCGAATTTTCAACCCGAGTAACCCGAGTAACTTTTTCGAGTGCACGAATATATGTATCCGGGCGCATGCGCATACGTATTTCCGTAACACCAATTCAAAAACTTGGGAAGCTCAAAAAAAAGGTCTCTGCAACGCTTTCGTGAAAAGCAAATAAATAGTGGCGACCAGGTAGACAGATGGACCCGCGTTAAAGCTATTGTTGGTGCCGATAGCGACAGTACATTTGCTGTTAGGTTGGTAAGAATGTTATATAAAAACAAAAATAATATCAAACAGGGAATGCCTCGTACCAAAAACGCAGCCTCCCCAAAACGAACCCCACAGCACCCAGAAGTGCACACCACCAACACACACACACACACGACACACAACCACGCACACACACACACATACACCACCAACACACACTAGCACACAAAGCAAACACACGAGGACAAAACGAACAAAGGAACACAGTGGGGCACCGCCTTGGAACGGTCAGTGGCAAAAACACCACTGGGGAGCTTAAACCGGTTTATGGTGCGCACCCAACCTCACTCTTACCCCCACCATGTTCCAAAGTCACAGGACAGTGTAAATAAAAGTAATCCCTGCTAGGTGAATCTCTAACACACGCAATGGAAACAAAAGGCATGGTATGTAAAACACAAAAATGCTCGTGTATAAATATATAAAAAGCAAACCTTGAGAACCAAAAAACGTATGTACTCAATGCCTTTGCAGAAGGCAGAGCACCAAGAGAAACACCCTTAAGGGCCCGACGAAACAGGCCAGAGGACAGAAATCAAAACAGTTTCGTCCCAGTGGGATTTAAAAACTGCCCATCACAGAGTCCTCCCCCTCTTCCGTCAGACACAATCAAAGAGGGAAGCATAGCGTCCAACTGTAAACGGGTTGAACACCAAACATGCGGTGTGTCTCAAAACAGTTGGGTCGTAACCTCTTTTAACAAAACGTTTTATAATTTTAGCAAATACAGTTGGCTGATCAGGGACGATCTCAAAATGTGTTTTGGGCAACAAAATACGGTGCCGACAAACACTTCGGACCATCACTTTGGACCATCACTTCGGACCACATTAAAAGACACTTCGGACCATGAAAATGTATTGTAGCAAATTCTTAAATGACACTTCGGACCATCAAAATATTATAGCAAAATATTACGTGATACTTCGGACCATATCATTGCTATACCATTGCTTATCAGGCTGATCCCAATACGTACAGAATGAATATAATGAATAAATATACAATGAGAAACCCTACTCTAGGCCTAAAGAAAGGTGGGGAGCTCGACGCTTGTGCAGCAATAGAAAGAACCCGCCGAACGAGCGTTGTTCTCCCAATTTATACATATTTTGCCGCAACAGTACACATAAACTAATAAGACTCTTTATAATGATTGGCTGCAACATTCAAACATCTAGGCAACCGACCTAGCAACGTACAAAACAAGACTTCGTGAGTTTCCGTATATGCAATTAGCCAATAGAACACACGGTAATTTAAGAAATTATGATTGGTTACATGTGATGCGCGTTCCAATCAAATGTGTCTAAGCAGCAGACGACATTAACAAAAGGTCAAATACTGGAACATATACCTGTATATTATGAAATGTAAAGGTCACGAAGTTCAAAAGATGCAACGTAAATGCCAGGCCTGTTACAGGTAGATCTCAGTCAGTAGTGGTTAACGGTTGCACGTCTGATCAAGTCCCTGTTACATCTGGGGTCCCCCAGGGCTCTGTCCTAGGACCTCTGTTGTTCCTACTCTATATAAATGATCTCCCTGACACTGTTACCTCCCAGGTGCGGCTTTTTGCTGATGATACTGCCGTCTACCTTGCAGTTACTTGCCTTTCTGATTGTCAAAGGTTACAAAATGATCTCTCTAAGCTAGAAACGTGGGAAAAACTGTGGGACATGGAATTTAACCCTAGTAAATGCCAGGTCCTCCATATCACACGTAGTAGAAAACCTATCCAGTTCCCATATAAGCTTCATGGTCAAACACTCTCACCAGCTAAGGATGCAAAATACCTTGGTGTAGACATCAGCCAAGATCTCAGCTGGAATACACACATCTCAAGAATAACAACAAATGCAAACAGAACACTAGGCTTTCTCAAACATAACATCAAAACAAAACATGAAAATATCAAATCACTCTCTTACAAAACATTAGTCAGACCACAGCTAGAGTATGCATCATCTGTATGGTCACCACACACCCAGGTTAATATTCACAAGCTGGAGATGGTCCAGCGATGCACAATCAGATGGGTAAAAAATGATTATTCCAGAGATACCAGTGTGACAGACCTGCAGAACACCCTTGGATGGAGCACCCTTGAGAACAGGCGTCAAGCCTCCAAATTAGTTATGTTTTACAAAATATACTACAATCTTGTAGCAATCTCCCTGCCCAGTTACCTAGAAGTCCCAAACAGGTTAACAAGACACATGCATCCCCTTAGTCTCCGCCAAACCCATGCAAATTCGGACTTCTTTAAGTACTCTTTTTTCCCCCATACCACAGTCTTGTGGAATAGATTACCCACGCATATTGCGATCCTGCCTGATCTTGAATCATTCAAGCAGGCAGTGGCCCAAATCAATTATTAATCATACATTGTACAACAGTTGTTTTTAACCCTTTTACTCTTTTACTATTTTTAACATTATTAACCGTCTTGTTTCTCTTGACTGTAGGAGATATCTTGCAGTAGTTTTATCTTTTATTAACACCCGGCGTGCACCCTGCCCATAATACTCGTGAGAGGTGTGAGGCAGTATAAGAAGATAGATAGATAGATGATGCAATTGCCCAATCGGGCTTTCGAAAATCAGCTTTTTTAAAAATGATTTTTTTCACTTGGAAAAGGTGTGAACACGTTGTGCATGATAAAAACATCTAAAAAAAGTTGAAAAGTACAGAATTATTCATGTTTTCTTGCAAAAATTTGTCTCCGAATTGTGAAGAAAAGACATTTTTGGCATTTTCTTTTAAACTTATTGACAGAAAGTTCTAAAACAGCTCAGATTCATAGAAAATACACACATAATTATAAAGAAACCCAAATTAAGATCATACACAAAGGTATAGTTTGTTGCGCCGGTCCTTTTTTTGATTTCACATATAAAATATATGGAAACTGAAAGTAGAAGGGCCAAAAACCTGGCGCAAGAAATGGCTGGATGGAATTTGGTGATGTGGAGTTTTTTCATACCCTACTAATGCAAATAACATTCCCTAGCTGTTTCAGAAACATTCATGAAGATTTGCACTGAAAATCTTAAAAAATGTGTTTTTCAGTGATTGCAAACTTATTTTAATTGTGTTAAATTATCTCAAGGTGACTTTTATTCACTTTTAAATTTATTCTCTACATCTGAACTTTGTAATAGAATTTAAATTGTATGAAATTATTCATTTTTAAAAAAGTTGATTTTTGGAAGCCCGATCGGACAATTGCATCAGCCTGCTTATTATCGTAATTTATCTAATTATTTATTATAACACGGACCTATATACACATGGATTGGCAACTTCCGAAAATCTATAATGGGATATCGGAGTAAATGTTACCCATCATGCTTTGCACGCGCTTGGTGTTTTTCGGAAATTTTCCGATTTGTGATATTCAGCAGGTGCCGCCAGACTTGACAAAATTTTCAACAAACAAAATCGATAACAGTTACGCCTTACGAAAAAAGATTAGCTTGGAATAAGACAAAAGTTGCATAAACAAAGAAAAATACAAACTATTAAGCCATACATATTGAAGTAGACAAGATTCAATTTGATTTATTGTTTACATTTTTCCCCGATTCGTTCCAAGATAGAGGACGGCGAGAAGCATCATTCTACATCATGCTGACAAAATTTTCAACATACAAAATCGATAAAAGTTACTGTACGCATTACGAAAAACAGATATAGGTTGGAATGAGACTGATGTTACTAAAAGAAAAAAACAAAACTATTGAGCCATAAATATTGAAGAAGACACGATTAAATTTGATTATTTTTCAAGATGGAGGACAGGTGGACGCTGGGAGATTCCGATTTCGGCAGACCTCGGATATTGTCCATCGACTCTAAATTCTCGCATAAAAAATCCATCCGCGATAAAAAGGTTGAACTTGTATAGAAGATACGAGAGTTGCCAATCCATGTGTATATAGGTCCGTGATTATAACTTTCTCATATAGGAGGTTTTAGGAATCGCCATTATGTCGTCATTCATGCCATTGACTGGCCGCAATTGAACTGCCAAAATGAAAGCGAAATAGAGCATTTGACTGTACGACATTTATATTTTGCTGGCTTGGTCTCACTGTCATGTAGCCGAAACGGTGTAGTCAGATGTAGTATACGGGCGTATAAAACTCTTAAAGAAAACAACATAATGCTGATATTTCAATCAGAAAAAGGCTTTAATTCTCATTTACGAATGTCACTATTGCATATGGTATTAATAGTTGACATACATAAACATTAGATTACAGTTTCAATTCCATAGCCTTACCGACCTTATTTTAAGTTGAAATGTTTTAGACCACACCGTTCACTTTTTCAGACTAACCCGTTCACTTTTCAAGACTACTCCATTCACAAATATTTCATTCTGACTAAACCATTCCCGGGGACTGCGCCGTTCACAGCACGTTTTAAAAAATCCAAATTTTCTCCAAGAAAATAAACAGATATGTCATCTTCGCCTTGCAGACAGTAAAAGAGTGGTTTTCTGCATTATTAACTATCGATTCTAAGGACCTACTTAGCACTGATCAGTGTCTAAACAGTAATTTATGGTCATCTCCTCGATTCGATTTTCAAACGGAGATCAGGTGTACCGTTTTGGTACAAATGCTGGTGTTTCGAATGCATGTCTTGTATAATGCCAGTATCTGTGCTAAGGTTTATTCTATTCTAAGTCGGCGTGGACCCAAATTCACCCCAATAAAGGCTGTAAAATACTAAAATTCAGTAGAAATAAAGGACACCTACCTGTGGCATGTTTCCGTGTCCGCCATCTTGGAATGACTACACCGTTTCGGCTACATGACAGTGGGTCTAGGTAGTAGGTAGCCAGATACGGCTACTTAGACCAAAAGGCTAGGTAGCCGTACATATATTTCATATGAGGTGCTACATGGAATCAGTATTGAATATTCATTCATTAAGGTCACGGGATCGAATCATACCCCACCCACCTTCTATTACCTATATAATATACGTATATTATATAGGTAATAGAAGGTGGGTGGGGTATGATTCGATCCCCTGTGATTAAGGTACATAATTTGAGATATTTTACTTGTTTAGTAACATTACAAGTAGGGGTGTCACGTTTACAAGTGTACACGGAACCGTTTCGATTAGCAGCGCTAAGCGTTTAGTAACTTGGGTATCCGTTTACACGTAAAATAACACATACAACAGCTTAGTTAATAACATCTACCTTATTTTTCAACCGGACTTATCCTGACAGTGCTGGAATGCACATGATTGAAAATATATGTATTATATATGGTCGCTGAATTTGTATTCATGTATCGGGGCGATCTGGACGTCTACATAGCTAAATGGTTACGTATCTAAAACGGCAGACATATTTAAACAGGTATGTAACATTTGTTACTTAAAAGAATGTTGTTTTGAACGCAGCATGTATGATGGTTTACTGAAACTGATGTAAACAACGTGTAAACGGATCCGTTTCGTTTAATGATAGACGTGTACACGTTTACCAAATTCCCTAAACGTGACACCCCTAATTACAAGCATGGCAGTAGTACAGTGTACTTTACTGCTACCTTACCACTGCCTTCTTAAAGCAGTTAAATATGCCTGAAATATTGACCAATATTGAATAAAAGTTTCTATCAAGGTTTAACCTATAATTTCTTTTTACATATTCATAAAGTTCATAATTTCAGATTTCTTTTGATACCAAACATTTAAAAATTCATTAAAAAATAAAGGGTACGGCTGAATTTTCCAATAAATTCTCACTTAGTATAAAATACACTTTTCCAAACAGAACAAGTTGCTCCGGTATTTTCACTTTGAATCAACAACATTCGGAACTTTTTATGCCCCCGAAGGGTGGCATATTAAAATCGCACCGTCCGTCTGTGCGTCCCCACTTACAATTTCCTTTTCGGACTGTAACTCTGTCATGCATTGAAGGATTTTAAAATAACTTGGCACACATGTCTAGCACATCAAGACGACGTGTCGCATGCAAGACCCACATCCCTACCTCAAAGGTCAAGGTCACACTTCGAGTATGAAGGTTATGGAATCCTCTATATATGCACACATTCGTGTCCGGACTGTAACTTTGTCATGCATTGAAGGATTTTAAAATAACTTGGCACACATGTCTAGCACATCAAGACGAGGTGTCGCGTGCAAGACCCACGTCCCTAGCTCAAAGGTCAAGGTCAAACTTAGAGTTTGAAGGTAATGAATTCCTCTATATATGCATATATGCACACATTCGTGTCCGGACTGTTACTTTGTCATGCATTTAAGGATTTTAAAATAACTAGGCACAAATGTCTAGCACATCAAGACGACCGGTCGCGTGCAAGACCCACGTCCCTAGCTCAAAGGTCAAGGTCACACTTAAGAGTTTGAAGGTAATGGATTCCTCTATATATGCATATATGCACACATTCATGTCCGGACTGTAGCTTTGTCATGCATTGAAGGATTTTAAAATAATTTGGCACAAATGTCTAGCACATCAAGATGATGTGTCGCGTGCAAGACCCACATCCCTACCACAAAGGTCAAGGTCACACTTAGAGTTTATAGGTAATGGAATCCTGTATATATGCATACATTTGAGTCCGGACTATAACTTTATCATGCTTTGAAGGATTTTAAATTAACTTGGCACAAATGTCTAGCACATCAAGCGGATGTGTCGCGTGCAAGACCCAAGTCCCTACCTCAAAGGTCAAGGTCACACTTAGTGTTTAAAGTAATGGAAAACTGTATGCATGGTTACTCTGTCATGCATGGAAGGATTTTAAAATTACATAGCACATTTATTGAGCACATGGAGAGGACACAGACTGTGAGGCACCTCTTTCGGGGGCATTCGTCACTTGTGAGGGACAGCTCTTGTTTAATGTTGGACAGAAATAATTTTTCGCATTCACAAATAAACAAACATTACTCAGTCAGTAGCGATGTCATTGATTAAAATTTTTGTATCGATATATCAATTTAGAAATATCGACGATACAGCGATATATCGATACATGGGCATAAAAAAGTCACTGACTACATATTCTACCAAATCTCTTGACTTTATATACATTTGTACTAAACATATGGTTCTGGTCTATAATATATATCAACCCTTGCAGTGCTGAAATATTTTTGCCTATGAGACCACATAACATTAAATTATCATTCGTTAGAAAAACACGGAACTCTTGGTAGAGTGATTGTTTATATTCCGGTTGAGTTTTGATGGAATTTTCAAACGTTGAACTGTAGATCATTGCACGGTAAAACATTATTCGATACACGATTTTTCAAAACGGCAATCGATATCGAATCTAAAGTGTTTTATCGTTGATATATCGATATTGTTTGAATCGATTACATCCCTATCAGTCAGTGATGTCACATAGCTTGGACTTCATTGATAAGAGTTAATTTTGACAGGCCATATTTTTCACACCTACCGCAAGTGACAAATGACAAGTGGAAAATAAACATTGACCAGTTACGGCGGAGTTTAACAGAAAAAGATATTTTAAATCCACATTAAGATTCAGATAAAAAAACTCTGTGTTCTTGAAACAATTATGTCTATTAAAAAAACGCCGTATGTGATAGCATAGCGGCGATTCGTAACAAAACTTCAATACCGCGGCGGCAAAGTGTGATTCAAAGGATCTATACGTAACAGTTCACTTTTAAAGGTGAATTGTTCCAACAATATGTACAGTGAAGAAAAAAGTTATGACTTGTGCAACATGTATTAAACTACCAAAAATGAAAAGAAACAAACGTATGAAATATATGAAGGGATACCTAGCCTTTTTGTCTAGGTACCCGGAACTGGCTACCTATACCAAAAGACTAGGTAGCCGGTCACGGCTACGTAGCCACTACCTTATATTTTAGGCTATAACGTTATGAAATAAAACAAAATCTAGTTTATATGGAGTGGCTGTGTTGTCATGTCTATGCCACTGTTGCTCATGTATAGTTTTCATTATAAAGTCTAACATGTCTGATATGAAAGTGAATTTTGACTGATTCGGCCAAAACTATTTTATGTGTAAGCTTTTCCTAGGCTACTTGCTATTCCTGACGAAAGTGTCCCTATTTTTTCTTTTTAATTAGAGCCGAATTCATTATTTTCACAAAGTGCTCAGTAATTTTGTTGCTGTACATAGACATGATAGAGGAAAAAAATTGTTTCAGTAAAGTTATCCGCATTAAGATGATCGTGTATGGTTACGACGTGATCCCAAAGAAATTATATTAGAGGACGTAACACATCTCTACTTTTACATAATACATCTTGTTAGAATTTTTGCAGACTCCCAATTTTTGCCACAAATTATTTTTTATATAGGCTAAACATGATAAATACATATTAATATTAATTTGTAAACTATATACTTTGTTTAGAAAAATCTAGGCTTTATTTGGGTATTTTCCCTATTCTATGTCTCTGATTTCAGTATAAAAAAGTATTCATAAAAATCATGCATGTGACAAAATCTGTGAAGCCTACAGTTTAACCTGCATTAGCGGTCACTTGTATATAACGTGACCCTGTCTGTAACGGTCAGTCTAAGGTGCGACGGCAGGAAATTACTCTAAATGTAACCTGTTTATAGCGTGACCCTGTTTAACGCGGTCAGCGGCCACTTATTTTAGTCCGGAACTGATTATATAAGGGCCAGTCACAGAATAAATAGCATGCAAGTATAACGGCAATTAGCCGGAAGCATTAAACAGCTGATTGATACATTAAATGTGGATTTTGATCATTGAAAATGTGTGAATAATACATCAATTGCAAAGGATTAGATCAATTAGATGAGTTTGTTTGGTTTACTTGATATTTAGTGATTATCTTGAGCAATGATTAAGCGATGTTGTTTTTATGCATGAGATTTTTTATGAATTTCTGTGATTTTGCGTAAGTTTGATCGAAAACTATTAAGGTTTCTTGAAACATCGTTAGGTATAAAAATCTATGACAAGGCAGTCTGTATGCCAGTTTTTTTTTCCAGTATGTCTTCACCTAAACGTTTACAAAGCGCTTTCGTTAGAAGAACAAGTTTGTGTAATTAAAGCATTTGGATGTGGGAATAGTTCTCGAAAACTTGCTGATCAGTTCTGTTTGGGAAGAACCCAGATTCAACAAACCATCAAATGGAAGGCTGAATATTTGTCTCAGTATGAAATTGACACGAATTACATTAAAAGCATTAATGAGTGTATCATATAAATTGATATGCCATACGTGTAATGTAATAAACTACCGTAACTAAATATTGTCTTATTTTATCAAATTTTTATCATAATTATCCTTGACAACCTGGATATAGTAGTCACCTGTGAGTGTCTTTAGTTGTCACTTGCGCCCAGTCCCCTTGCTGACCGTTATATGCAGGTTAAACTGTACATTTATTTATGAATAGTGTCAAATTAAACTTTAGAAACCATGAATATCCGATAGCGCTATATATTTTCACAATGTCTGACGATGATGTGAGACACACAAATGACACGTTACCATAGAGATCTTAAAAGTTCGTTATCTTGTCCCCTAGGGCATAAAGCACTATATAAAGATTCTTAATTATTTTAATTATTCCATGTTACATCCTGTTTATAGACTAATTGGTCACATGTTATAAGCCTAGATGAGAACTTTATTGACCACTTTGGTTGAATTACATAACATGGCATATGGCACACATCAAGCTTTGATTGGATCTACATGATAAATTTTATTCATCGTAATGTTTTATGACCAAGTTAAATGAAACCCAGATAAGACAGAATAATTTTTAATTTCAGATTACTGAGTTTCTTTTTATTTTAGTGGCAACAACAAAATGTCTGAAACAAAAGAAATTAGATATTTTAAAGTCTTTGTTTTCTTAAAATTAGAGATTTTCCACTAATCTGCATATACTTTGTTAATCAGACAACATGCCATCAAACATAATACTAGTATATAAAAGTTTGAAATAATGAGTAATCGCGGCTGAAAATGGTGTGTGGAAATTTCATGCAAGCAAGCATTCAGGGTTCGACACTAACTTTTAAACTAGAAATCCTGACGGGACTTCTACTTTTGAAATCAGAAGTCCCTCCCAAAAATCAGAAATCCCTCCTACTTTTACTCAAGTCATGTCAAAGACCTATTATTTCACTTATATCATGCAAGTACATGTATAACCTGAAAAATAGTATGTTAAAAAACCAACAAAAATGGTTGCTTAAACTGTAAGCAGGCACTACAATGTGGATTGCATAAGAAATATTTGATGTTTATACAGAACAGAAATTCAAAATATTTAGGGTGTATAATTCCTCCCCTTTATGCAAAGTAATGCCAAAATTTTTATATATAAAAAAAATAAAAAAATTTGCATGTGAATTGTGAACGGGTTGAAAAAAATGACATACCGTAATTATACCCCCAAAACGAAGTTTAGGGGGGTATATAGGAGTCACCCGGTGGTTGGTTGGTCGGTCGGTCGGTCGGTCGGTCGGTCGGTCGGTCGGTCGGTCTGTTGCATTTTCCTTGTCCGGAGCATAACTTGAAAACTACTTGTTGGCATTCAATACAACTTCATACAATGATCAAGCACATTGAGAGGAAGTGCAGTGCACAAGAACTATAACTCCATCTTGACTAATTACAGAGTTATTGCCCTTTGTTAGTTTTCCTTGCCCGGAGCATAACTTGAAAACTACTGGTTGGAATTCAATACAACTTCATACAATGGTCAAGCACATTGAGAGGAAGTGCAGTGCACAAGAACTATAACTCCATCTTGACTAATTACAGAGTTATTGCCCTTTGTTACTTTTCCTTGTCCGGAGCATAACTTGAAAACTACTAGTTGGAATTCAATACAACTTCATACAGTGGTCAAGCACATTGAGAGGAAGTGCAGTGCAGAAGAACCATAACTCCATCTTGACTAATTACAGAGTTATTGCCCTTTGTTGCTTTTCCTTGTCCGGAGCATAACTTGAAAACGACTGGTTGGAATTAAATACAACTTCATACAATGATCAAGCTTATTGAGAGGAAGTGCAGTGCACAAGAACTATAACTCCATCTTGACTAATTACAGAGTTATTGCCCTTTGTTAGTTTTCCTTGTCCGGAGCATTACTTGAAAACTACTGGTTGGAATTCAATACAACTTCATACAATGGTCAAGCACATTGAGAGGAAGTGCAGTGCACAAGAACTATAACTCCATCTTGACTAATTACAGAGTTATTGCCCTTTGTTACTTTTCCTTGTCCGGAGCATAACTTGAAAACTACTGGTTGGAATTCAATACAACTTCATACAATGATCAAGCACATTGAGAGGAAGTGCAGTGCACAAGAACTATAACTCCATCTTGACTAATTACAGAGTTATTGCCCTTTGTTACTTTTCCTTGTCCGGAGCATAACTTGAAAACTACTGGTTGGAATTCAATACAATTTCATACAATGATGAAGCACAATGAGAGGAAGTGCAGTGTACAAGAACCATAACTCTATCTTGACAAATTACAGAGTTATTGCCAAGAACAATATCTCTTTTTAGTTTGTTTGCAAGGTATTCTGTTACTACGAACTTTCTCAGTTTATAAAGCAGTCTTTTGGGGGTATTAATCACATTTAGTGATAGCTCTAGTTTTCATTGCAAACCAGTCATTTCTCTACAAGTACGCAGCCAAACAATAGTTTAAACTATATTAAGTTGAATAGTGATTATTTCTCATTAACTTGAAAAGCAGTGGTGAAAACAAGCGGTCATTAGTATGCAAACACAATTATTTTCAAGTCACTTCAGTGCAAACACGCCGGTATGTTGATATGCATATTAAAAAATTTACACATGAGCTCTTTTTATGTCACTTTTAATTCGTAAATGGTCCCGAAAAAAACAGTTTCTTCTCTGCATAGACGCCGCTAATTGATCTTATTGTTAAACATTTAAAAAAAATTAGGCATTAAGTTTATCGACAGTTCAGAAAAACAACTGTAATGCGCCGATAATTAATCGGCAAACTAAAATTGATAACAGAATTAAAGCATCATTTAATCCTGTTAAATCGATCATTGGGTGTTACGACCGCTAACCTATGCAGTAATGAAGTATTGGAAAACCTCGCGTTCTAATTGGTTGAGAGTACAAAACAGACGACGCCTTTACATTTTATCAGCTGTCAAGCTGTGTATTGTATATTGCGGTTATTTTTGACACGCATTTCCCGAAGATTTCATGCGTCCCGTGGATTCGTCATCGGATTTTTTAGCGTCCTTTTGAAAAAAGCATGTGTACAAATATGCGGAATAAAGCATTCCTGAAATTATTAACAGAACTATTGATATTTTCCCCGAAGACTTGGGAGTCCCGACGGAACAACTGACTTGGAAGTTCAGGAGTCCCTCCCAAGATTTTGGTGTCCTCGGGATCGCGGGACTGCGTTAGTGTCGAACCCTGAAGCATTAAATTTTGCTCAACTTAGATAATAAACAATTAATTAGGCATGTTTTATCACGTGTTATTAAATATTTTAATACAATTCTTTTTGGGAAATGTCACTTTCACACGTGTCCATTGCTGTAGATCTCACTGACGTACATTATATCATTTATTTTTGAGACATACATATGCATTATATAACCAAAGAATTAAAAATACACAAAGGTACCAGCATGCATGGGAGTATTACTGGGATCTTGGCGAGTGATGTATTTCTGGCTGTTGGTCGGGAATGAGAGGAGAAATACTGGAAAACTGAATTGATTTTATTTTCATTTTACTTTCATTTCTGGCACGCTCGAATAACAAAAATTACACCAACAAAATTTGACCAGTATAATTCTAAAATTTAATTGAATCAGCACTAACGCTTGAGATGTTCAACAGAATCTACCCACTCTCTACCCAGATATACAACATCCCCGGCAAAAAACAAAATAGAAGTTTCAATTTTCCAAACAGTGGGTAAATTCTGTCAACACATATCAAGTAAACTGAATACGTTAAGTAAAAAAGTTTGTTAAAATGAGAGAAGAAATGTTTATTAACATGTTGGCCAAGGGAGCAGGCAAACACAGACACATAAACGTCCAAGGCTGGCGCCAAACCGAGGACAAACAAACATACTGGGCAACATCTCAACAATGACTACTCGTCACTCGTAATAGAACAAGATAGTAAAATGACAATCTGATGGAAGATTAGACACTTATAAAATACCTGATTAAATATGACTAGAAACCATAATGAACTAATCAAGCCATCAATCAAATTAGTAAACTTACTCTAAAATAGAAAACTATATGAACAGCAAAAGAAAGTTAACTACAATGTGTAAAAGACAATTATGTGTATGAACGGTATGATCGGGTGCAAAACCATACAGGCTTAAGATATAACCACTTAGTCTTTAAACACAAGTTTGCAAGAACTAACTGCCAAAATTGCAGTTACAAACATACACATGTATTCCAACTCAACCGGTATTAGACATGAAAACCCAAGTGACCAAGACATATCTGTAAAATAATTGCTTTCACAAAGATTATGGAGAAAATATATGTTAAATCTCAAGTTTAACAAGAAATTTGTGTATGTACTCCATTAAAGTAATATAACCATTCAAAATGGTCACATTGGTTTATACTTAAGAATGATGCTCAAAACACAGTGGATGCTTTAAAACATATAAGAAACAAGTTTTACCAAGTTATATCTGTTATTGACAAATACAAATTAAGATATGCATAACTGAAAGGGTAGATTTTTTTTTTTTACATATTTCCTCTATATTCAATGTGAATGAAACTGTTATACAAATTGTTAATTTTGGGTTATAACTATGGCAATGTTTATTGTTCTAGGAGTATAAATCACTGATTAATGTTATATATTTAAAATTTTGATGGTCACTTTGAACGGTAATATCACTTTAACAATGAGCAATGGCATCAAGATTCTATGTCCAGTCCATCACTGTACAGTTCCTTTACAAAGAAGGGAAACAACCCCTGAGAGCTTACTGGCATCTTGAATTTGTGAGAAGATTAATAAGATCACAAGAGTTACCTTTCTTGGTAAAGAAACCATTCATATCAGTCAAATAGCAAAACATACCAATGAAACTATATCAAAGAGAATTGTCAGAAAATAACATGGTATTGTATAGAAATGTCTGACAATTGAAGGAAATACAATTATAACATAAAACAGCAATGAGTGACAATGGTGAATATGAATGAACTTACAGAACATGACTGACTTGAAACTATAAGACATATTATTTATCAAGTTTAAACCATTCATATTCTTCTGACAGTTATAAAATCTGCAAGCAACCGCCAACTTTCTATATATGAAGGCATACAATAACTTAAAAATGCTACATGCCTAAATGTACTGGCCAAACAGGTTGCAATCAAATACTATGGACAATAATAAAGACATGCAAATGTATCAATATACATTTTTAGCAACTTTGACAGTATGGAGTCTACCATTTTAGATGTTACATGTTGAAAAGACTGTATCAGGGCAAGAAATTTCTGCTTAAATGAGACCAGAAAAGCTCTCAGATAAAAATGAAATACCTAAAGAGATAATGGAGTTATGAATTATAGAAAAACAAATTTAGATAGAAAGGAAACTGGAATGATATTTAGAAAAACGTGTCAATTTTTAAAACAACAACTTGTTACAATGTTTGCAAATTACGGATGCACTTTGCGCCAGTAACACTTGCTATCAAAACACCGACAGACACAAAGCATTTAGGGAATTTTAACATATTATACCACCAGTGAAAAGTTCTAGGAGTTATAAACCTTTAAAAAAACAACATTTTAAATAAACATACATATTGATATAATAATAATTTCGTTATATTTCTTTGATTTATAATGATGACAAAGATGGTCCGAATTGTCAATACATTTGGTCCGAAGTGTCTACAAATATGGTCCGAAGTGTCTACAAATATGGTCCGAAGTGTCTATAAATATGGTCCGAAGTGTCTGGTCCGAAATGTCTGTGGTCTGAAGTGTCCGTAATTCCAAAATACGCTCTATATATATACTGTTTCTTTGAAACAGACACGCTATAATATTTATAGAAACTATATACGGAAATTTTTATATCTGGATATTTGATTTGTATGAATGTAGCTTGCATGAAACCCGGTCACTGGTCTTCAAAGACTTGCATTTCTCTGTTTCAAACCTTCTATTAACCTATAGCTGACTATTATGGCCACACATATTTTACAGGCATATACAAGTGGAAGATGCAGATTCAAAGGAAGCCAGGTACCAGATGCTAGCTCTTCGGAATGGAACCCTTGGTTCTTTTACAATAACATGCCCAAGAGTATCAATACACGGCTTTCCAAGTTCTAACTAGTCTCTCTATTTCGACTTCGAAGGCAAACCGATTTTACAGGTTGACATTTTACAGTTGTCCGCCTTCTATGTCTCACTTTGATGTGCAAATAGCTGGGAACACATCCAATATTAAAATGTATTTATGATTTAACATGATAGGATTAAGTTTAAAAATGGTGCTAACACAAAATTTCTATGTTACATTTACTTATCTACACACCTGCATCAATCGGTGAAATATGAAAATAAATGGTGTATCATGCCTTTATGTGTAAACTTGCATGTTTAGGTTTAAACATTCAGATTTTCATATAGTGGTGAGATTTTTCATAAAATTTTACTTGTGACATTAAAGGTTTGATACATATTTGCATAAAAATTCTTCTTGATTACAGGCCTCGCGACTGTGAATGAAGATGTGATGGAGGAAGACAAGTATATAATGGCAAAAGGCTGTTTAGAACAGTTGCTAAACATGGTTCCAGGGAAACAATACAAAAGTGCCAAGAAAAGGGTGACTTCAAGTTGAAGAAGGTTGGATGTACTGTCCTTTCTATATGGGTATAACAAACTTCTGACTCGATAAATAAATAAATTATTCCTGTTTCAAAATTCCACAGAAGAAAACAACAATAGTTTAAAGGTCTTTGCCATTTGCAGCGTCTGCATTTTCCCTTATAGTTATGATTGTCTGATAATAAACAGAGTGAAGAAAGTTGTCAGAAATCTAACCAAATCAGTAAAAAAAGAAATTCTTAATAAATGTTTCTTAATTTAATTTGATGTGATACTTTTATACATGACAGTCTTAAGTAAATGGGTTTTATTACATTTATTTAGTTTGTAACTTTTGTAGGTCTGCACAAATGGCCACAAGTTGTACAGATGGGCAAGTTCCCCAGTGCTGCCAAATGGAGTGTACACTACAAATGTCCAGGCAATGACCTGTGTAATTGTATCTGGTAACAACTTCACCAAAGTAGCCTTGTTTTTGCGATTTCTAGGCCTGATGTTCCCTGCTCAAGCAAGCTTTTCAAGGGTACAGAGTAAATGTGTTGTACCAACAGTTGACAGATACTGGCGTAATCTTCAAACAACTGCATTGGAGGAACATAGAGCTGCACAAGTCATAATATCCGGTAAATAGAAGTTTTTGAATGTAGATTTTGTGCTAAAGGACGTGTTTGTAAGAATAAGTTAGCAGACAAAATTGTTGATAAAATTGGAACCTAATTGGCAATTAAGCTTTATATTGCTGAATCTACATTGAACTCAAACTTATTTATGTCAGACACAATTTTCAATTTGTGCTGTAGCAGGGAAGTGCTGTATCATTTGAAGTTTCAAACAGACACATAAATTTTCTATGCCTCAGTAAGTCTATTCATCATGTTCATGTCAACTTAATTGGACACTTCTTCGGTTCTATACTACTATGACAGCAAATACAAAGCCCTGTTTTAGAACTAGTCTGCTTTTCTGCTCTTAGCTGCAGTCATTGGTACATTTGTAGCTGATAGAAAAAAAACAATAAATCTGTTTGTATTATTATTTCTGTCTTTCATGTGAAATGTTCACATATGTATGACATTTTCTAAAAACTTGCACAGGTGATGGCAGGATGGACTCTCCTGGGCACAGTGGCAAATACTGTACACTATCAGGAATCAAGCTGACAAAAGGATCCTGGCGATGGAAGTAGTTGACAATAGAGAAACAGGATTTAAATCTGGTACAATGGAAGCGAAAGGTTTTGGAAGAGCAATGGCATCCATAGAAGAAGGTGTAGACATAAAGGAGGTGGTGACTGATGCCCACCCTCAGATTTCTGCCATTATGAGTAAATATATTTTATACATGTTCAGCAGTTTAAATTACTTCCAATTGTTACGTTATACTTCATTCAGTTTTAGTGAATACTTCTTTCTATCGATTATAACCGATTTTATTGATTGTGAGTATCAATGCTTTTTGTTCTAAATGTTCTCAGTTGTTTTTGCTGTTGATGTGTCAAAAGTTCTGTTTAATACTTTTCCTAGTAGTAACTGAAATTTCATGCTTATGATTCTCCCTTATAATTTTTGTTTTCAGAAAGAACTTATCCACATATATGCTATGACATGTGGCACGGTGCCAAGTATCTTGGAAAAAAAGCTTGGCAAGGTAAATATTTCTGCTTTGTAATGTGACACTTATAACTTCATACAAAGGTCAAGCACATTGAGAGGAAGTGCAGTGCACAAGATTCATAGAGTTATTGCCCTTTGTTACTTATCCTTGTCCGGAGCATAACTTGAAAATTACTGGTTGGAATTCAATACAACTTCATACAATGGTCTAACACAATAAGAAGAAGTGCAGTGTACAAGAACCATAACTCTATCTTGAGTAATTTCAGAGTTATTACCCTTTGTTACTTTTCCTTGTCGGGAGCATAACTTGAAAATTACTGGTTGGAATTCAATACAACTTCATACAATGGTCTAACACAATAAGAAGAAGTGCAGTGTACAAGAACCATAACTCTATCTTGAGTAATTTCAGAGTTATTACCCTTTGTTACTTTTCCTTGTCGGGAGCATAACTTGAAAACTACTGGTTGGAATCTGAGACGAATATATACTGTTAATATTATTGCTCCAGTTGGAATTCAATACAACTTCATACAATGGTCAAGTACATTGAGAGGAAGTGCAGTGCTAAGGAACCATAACTTTTTCTTGACTCACTACAGAGTTATTGCCCTTTGTTACTTTTCCTTGTCCGGAGCATTTCTTGAAAAGTACTGGTTGGAATTCAATATAACTTCATACATGGTCCAAACTCCTCACAGCGATTTGACTGGTTGAACTCCGCTCCTCAAATCACTGCCTTCACAATATATCACGTGACGATAGAACTTAGATACGTGACATAACAAAATGGATGATACTCCGAAGAAAGAAGTTCCTTCATCTTGTTTTTATTTGTGTAAACAATAAAAGGTACTAAAAAATTGGTGGAATTAAAACGACTGAGTTATCCAAGCAAATTAGTTGAATCACAAATTCAGACTTTGAATCATTTTTGTCTAGAAATAGTAGTATTTCCTACGGTATTTGCCGGACGTGTACCAGCCAAATAAAATCAGCGTTCGAGCTGGTAGAGCTTCTTAAATTTAGACTTAATTCAGAAACATGTCAAGAAGCCGGTCCCCGGTTCAAGAGGCTGTCTAAAAGCCCGATTACACCCAAACTTGAACGTATCTCAGGTTCAAACAAAAAGTCCAAAACTTCAGTGAAAAGTAGACGTTTACTAAATGTCAACACCCCACCCACTAACAGTGTAACTTTTATCAATTCCACTGAATTCCCTGAAAGTGAACATTGTTACAGCAAGCTGGATTGTGAGATTGTAGTACTACCACAGACTGGAGAACACTCCTACAGCAAGGATCAAAGCATACAAGGAGTCGAAGAATTTAAGAGAGTGAAATCAATAGAAATACTGAAGAAACACATTGCATCCGATGTTGAATGTACATCAGTAACTGAGGAAATTGCTCAAATTGTTGTAAACAATCAGGTAAAATGTGTGATACTTGACACATACAGTATTTGAAGTTAACTTTTATCATGTATTCGTTTTTTCTACTTTAGTTTTTGCTTGATTTTAGCACCACCTACATGTACATTAGTGCAGTGGCATGAACATTTATTTTTAAAATCTGGTATATGGATTAAGTTAAAGAAGCCTTATTGAACGTCAGATAGGATCAACGGACAACATTAACTAAAAAACTAATCTGCGACGAACAGGGTATCCAGTAATTAGGTTTAATGTTTTATTGACATGTTACATAGTAAGACTGGAAAGCTATAGTAAATAATTTTATAGAATAGTTCGTCAGTAAACAG
>JAFMSR010000004.1:776155-797156 GCA_022818135.1 Saxidomus purpurata
AATAAGTTTACAAGCCAAAGCAATTACATTCATTTAAGTTAAAGGGAATGTGTGAAGGCAAATTCATTTAATAAAAATTTGCCTGCCCTGCCACTGAAGCTATCATTTACAGATCTATACAGTTATCAATGTATAACAACCTAGTAAGCAGAAGTACAATCATAAGAAATGACTTAAACCTTCTTCAGATTTTTTTATTTTTGTATATGCCCTCCAGACAGCAACATCTACCAAAATGCCTCTGCCAGGATTTGAACCTGGATCTCTTTCCAAGTAAGACAAGGAAAGTGTTCTACAATTGAACTACAAAGGCTGTAATGGGTAGAAATATACCACTTGGAGGTAATTTTCAAAAAAGAGCACAGATCATAATCTATATAGTGAAGGTAGAACTAAATTTTTTGGACTAAAGGTTTCTCCAGGCCCTGCTCTGGGCGCAGAGACCTAAAGTATCCTCATCTGGTTTAACAACCTGTGGACCTGGAGACAAAAGGGGAGTATTAAAGAAATTTGTCTCTGCTTCCAGCTCTGATATTTTATCACTGTTTACTGACGAACTATTCTATAAAATTATTTACTATAGCTTTCCAGTCTTACTATGTAACATGTCAATAAAACATTAAACCTAATTACTGGATACCCTGTTCGTCGCAGATTAGTTTTTTAGTTAATGTTGTCCGTTGATCCTATCTGACGTTCAATAAGGCTTCTTTAACTTAATCCATATACCAGATTTTAAAAATAAATGTTCATGCCACTGCACTAATGTACATGTAGGTGGTGCTAAAATCAAGCAAAAACTAAAGTAGAAAAAACGAATACATGATAAAAGTTAACTTCAAATACTGTATGTGTTAAGTATCACACATTTTACCTGATTGTTTACAACAATTTGAGCAATTTCCTCATTTACTGATGTACATTCAACATCGGATGCAATGTGTTTCTTCAGTATTTCTATTGATTTCACTCTCTTAAATTCTTCGACTCCTTGTATGCTTTGATCCTTGCTGTAGGAGTGTTCTCCAGTCTGTGGTAGTACTACAATCTCACAATCCAGCTTGCTGTAACAATATTCACTTTCAGGGAATTCAGTGGAATTGATAAAAGTTACACTGTTAGTGGGTGGGGGGTTGACATTTAGTGAACGTCTACTTTTCACTGAAGTTTTGGACTTTTTGTTTGAACCTGAGATACGTTCAAGTTTGGGTGTAATCGGGCTTTTAGACAGCCTCTTGAACCGGGGACCGGCTTCTTGACATGTTTCTGAATTAAGTCTCCATTTAAGAAGCTCTACCAGCTCGAACGCTGATTTTATTTGGCTGGTACACGTCCGGCAAATACCGTAGGAAATACTACTATTTCTAGACAAAAATGATTCAAAGTCTGAATTTGTGATTCAACTAATTTGCTTGGATAACTCAGTCGTTTTAATTCCACCAATTTTTTAGTACCTTTTATTGTTTACACAAATAACAAGAGCTGTCCATAAGACAGCACGCTCGACTATTGTGGGTGTTTGCTAATAAAACAAAACTTTTATCAGTGTAATAGCAAAACAAAATTCTGCTAACTATTATGTATAAACTAGGAAAGTTGAATCATAAAAAAAGTCAAAATCTATAATAGATTTAATTTTTGGTAAATTAATTGTTTGATACAAAATTTACCCTGAACACTATTGCAAGGTTTGATATAACTACCATAAGTGGTTACTGTGATATGTGCATGATAGTACCTTGCATGCAAAACTTTACCAAATTTTCAAAGTCAAACAAGGGCCATAATTTTCACTAAATTTAAACAAGAGTTATCTGTCTTGACTGTGTGACACCTCTTAAGACATTAAACAAGAGGGCCATGATGGCCCTGTATCGCTCACCTGTCTACCATTGGCAAAAATAAAAAGGTTATTAATAGCAGAAAGGATCAATTTTTACCTTTGGCTCATGATATCCTCTTAATAAGCCTATGTAAAATCAAAAGATCCCCCCCCCCCCGGCAGGGTTAATTTTGACCCTGAGGTCAGGATTTGAACAATCTTGGTAGAGAGTCAATTATTGCCACATGCTGAATATCTAAGCTCTAGGCCTCATTATTTTGCTGTCTGATCATGATCTGCACTGTTGGCTATTCATTTTTTTGCTGTCTGATCATGATCTGCACTGTAAGCTATTCATTGTATGTTGGCTGGTCATGATCTGCACTGTCAGCTTTTTATTTTTTGCTGTCTGATCATGATCTGCACTGTTTGCTATGCATTATTTAGCTGTCTGATCATGATCTGCACTTTCATAATTTAGCTGTATGATCATGATCTTCACTTTCATTATTTTGCTGTCTGATCATGATCTGCACTTTCTGACAAATTTCAAGGATATCTGGGCTGAAAATGTAACATCTAGAGTGTTAACAAGGTTTTTCCATATTTGGGCTGTGACCTAGTTTTTGACCCCAGATGACCCATATTCGAACTTGGGCTAGAAATCAACTTAACAACCTTTCTGACAAATTTCCAGGATATTTGGGCTGAAAATGTTACCTCTAGAGTGTTAACAAGGTTTTTCCATATTTGGGCTGTGTGACCTAGTTTTTGACCCCAGGTGACCTATATTAAAACTTGAGCTAGAAATCATAGAAACAACCTTTCTGACAAATTGCCAGGATATTTGGACTGAAACAGTAGCCTCTAGAGCCTTAACAAGATTTTTCTATTTTTGGGCTCTGTGACCTAGTTTTTGACCCCAGATGACCCATATTCGAACTCGTCCGAGTAATTACTGGGACAAACATCCTGACCAAGTTTCGTGACAACTGAGGAAAAAATGTGACCACTAGAGTGTTAACGAACTAAATGTGGACGGACGACGGACGACGTCCGACGGACGACGGACATTCATCGATCCTAATAGCTCACCCTGAGCCAGCTCAGGTGAGCTAAAAAGTTTCAAGTCAATATCATAAGTGGTTACCGAGATATGTGCATGATAGTACCTAGCAGGCAAAACTTTAACCAAATTTTCAAAGTCAAACAAGGGCCATAATTAGTACTAAATTTATACAAGAGTTATCTGACTTGACTGTGTGACACCCCTAGAGACATTAACGAAGTTTCAAGTCAATATCACAGGTGGTTACTGAGATATGTGCATGATAGTACCTTGCAGGCAAAACTTTAACCAAATTTTCAAAGTCAAACAAGGGCCATAATTTGTACTAAATTTTTTCAAGAGTTAAGTGCCTTGATTGTATGACACCCCTAAAGACATGAACAAAGTTTCAAGTCAATATCATAAGTGGTTACTGAGATATGTGCATGATAGTACCTAGCAGGCAAAACTTTAACCAAATTTTCAAAGTCAAACAAGGGCCATAATTTGTACTAAATTTTTTCAAGAGTTTTATGCCTTGATTGTATGACACCCCTAAAGACATGAACAAAGTTTCAAGTCAATATTATAAGTGGTTACTGAGATATGTGCATGATAGTACCTAGCAGGCAAAAC
The DNA here is from genome assembly GCA_022818135.1 of Saxidomus purpurata. Taxonomy (NCBI): domain Eukaryota; kingdom Metazoa; phylum Mollusca; class Bivalvia; order Venerida; family Veneridae; genus Saxidomus; species Saxidomus purpurata. The sequence goes on from JAFMSR010000004.1 coordinate 779,662, forward strand.
TTTAACCAAATTTTCAAAGTCAAACAAGGGCCATAATTTGTACTAAATTTTTTCAAGAGTTATCTGCCTTGATTGTATGACACCCCTAAAGACATGAACAAAGTTTCAAGTCAATATCATAAGTGGTTACTGAGATATGTGCATGATAGTACTTAGCAGGCAAAACTTTAACCAAAGAAGCAACGCCGACGCCGACACACAAGTGACTGTAATAGCTCTCCATATTCTCCGAATAGTCGAGCTAAAAACAAGATGAAGGAACTTCTTTCTTCGGAGTATCATCCATTTTGTTATGTTATGTATCTAAGTTCTATCGTCACGTGATATATTGTGAAGGCAGTGATTTGAGGAGCGGAGTTCAACCAGTCAAATCGCTGTGAGGAGTTTGGACCATGTATGAAGTTACATTGAATTCCAACCAGTACTTTTCAAGAAATGCTCCGGACAAGGAAAAGTAACAAAGGGCAATAACTCTGTAGTGAGTCAAGAAAAAGTTATGGTTCCTTAGCACTGCACTTCCTCTCAATGTACTTGACCATTGTATGAAGTTGTATTGAATTCCAACTGGAGCAATAATATTAACAGTATATATTCGTCTCAGATTCCAACCAGTAGTTTTCAAGTTATGCTCCCGACAAGGAAAAGTAACAAAGGGTAATAACTCTGAAATTACTCAAGATAGAGTTATGGTTCTTGTACACTGCACTTCTTTTTATTGTGTTAGACCATTGTATGAAGTTGTATTGAATTCCAACCAGTAATTTTCAAGTTATGCTCCGGACAAGGATAAGTAACAAAGGGCAATAACTCTATGAATCTTGTGCACTGCACTTCCTCTCAATGTGCTTGGCCATTGTATGAAGTTATACTGAATTCAAACTAGTAGTTTTCAAGTTATGCTCCAGACAAGGAAAATGCAATAGACCACCTGACAGATCGACTGACCAAAGAAATGAAAACTACTTTCTGAAATTGCATAATCAGCTTATTTTGTCTTAGGGCAATCTTAGTATTTAACTAGGGACAATATCTTATGCAACATTGGAATAAGTATCACATTACAAAGCAGAAATATTTACCTTGCCAAGCTTTTTTCCAAGATACTTGGCACCGTGCCACATGTCATAGCATATATGTGGATAAGTTCTTTCTGAAAACAAAAATTAGAAGGGAGAATCATAAGCATGAAATTTCAGTTACTACTAGGAAAAGTATTAAACAGAACTTTTGACACATCAACAGCAAAAACAACTGAGAACATTTAGAACAAGAGGGCCATGATGGCCCTGTATCGCTCACCTGTCTACCATTGGCAAAAATAAAAGGTTATTAATAGCAGAAAGGATCAATTTTTACCTTTGGCTCATGATATCCTCTTAATAAGCTTATGTAAAATCAAAAGATCCCACCCCCCCCCGACCCTGGTCATGATTTGAACAATCTTGGTAGAGAGTCAATTATTGCCACATGCTGAATATCTAAGCTCTATGCCTCATTATTTTGCTGTCTGATCATGATCTGCACTGTTGGCTATTCATTGTTTTGCTGTCTGATCATAATCTGCACTGTAAGCTATTCATTGTATGTTGGCTGGTCATGATCTGCACTGTCAGCTATTTATTTTTTGCTGTCTGATCATGATCTGCACTTTCATTATTTTGCTGTCTGATCATGATCTACACTGTAAGCTATTCATTATTTTCCTGTCTGATCATGATCTGCACTGTGAGCTATTCAATTTTTTAACAATTTATGGTACTTTCCAAAGTGATAGATGTGAATGTAAAAATTACAACTACATTCTTTAACATGGAAGTTCAACTAGGGGTCAAGAACATGTATTGCATCATCGCTATTTAAAACTTTATAAGTGCCAATTTTAGGCCAGAGTTTTTATATTGCTTGGTTTATCGGAAGTTTTCTAAAATGTATAGTATGAAGGACTTTTCCTACTGTATTGAACAGAGCACATATTGAACATCAGTCTACTGCACCCGTCATTTTCGAACAAAATAAACACTTTAAAGTAATTACTTTCAATTATATATCCCTACTATTCTGACACTTCATTAACTAGTCTGTGAAGTCGGAACAGCGGAAATAATACAAATAAAATGTCAGTTCATAATGTCATTGTTATTTTACCTTTTCAAAAAATAGGACAGGCAGTCGCATAAACCAAGAGATATAAAAACTCTGGCCTTACCATAGAGAGATCCAAGATGTGTACTGATATGGTGTTAAAATACTGCAATAAAATTAGTGATTGAGGTGTTCAATAAACAACACACTATTAAAACTAGAAATCATCAAAACAACCTTTCTGACATATTTCAAGGATATCTGGGCTGAAAATGTAACATCTAGAGTGTTAACAAGGTTTTTCCATATTTGGGCTGTGACCTAGTTTTTGACCCCAGATGACCCATATTCGAACTTGGGCTAGAAATCATCTTAACAACCTTTCTGACAAATTTCCAGGATATTTGGGCTGAAAATGTTACCTCTAGAGTGTTAACAAGGTTTTTCCATATTTGGGCTGTGTGACCTAGTTTTTGATCCCAGGTGACCCATATTAAAACTTGAGCTAGAAATCAACCAAACAACCTTTCTGACAAATTGCCAGGATATTTGGACTGAAACAGTAGCCTCTAGAGCCTTAACAAGATTTTTCTATTTTTGGGTCATGTGACCTAGTTTTTCATCCGAGATGACCCATATTCGAACTCGTCCGAGTAATTACTGGGACAAACATCCTGACCAAGTTTCGTGACAATTGAGGAAAAAATGTGACCACTAGAGCGTTAACGAACTAAATGTGGACGGACGACGTCCGACGGACATTCATCGATCCTAATAGCTCACCCTGAGCCAGCTCAGGTGAGCTAACAAAAAGCATTGATACTCACAATCAATAAAATCGGTTATAATCGATAGAAAGAAGTATTCACTAAAACTGAATGAAGTATAACGTAACAATTGGAAGTAATTTAAACTGCTGAACATGTATAAAATATATTTACTCATTATGGCAGAAATCTGAGGGTGGGCATCAGTCACCACCTCCTTTATGTCTACACCTTCTTCTATGGATACCATTGCTCTTCCAAAACCTTTCGCTTCCATTGTACCAGATTTAAATCCTGTTTCTCTATTGTCAACTACTTCCATCGCCAGGATCCTTTTGTCAGCTTGATTCCTGATAGTGTACAGTATTTGGCACTGTGCCCAGGAGAGTCCATCCTGCCATCACCTGTGCAAGTTTTTAGAAAATGTCATACATATGTGAACATTTCACATGAAAGACAGAAATAATAATACAAACAGATTTATTGTTTTTTTTCTATCAGCTACAAATGTACCAATGACTGCAGCTAAGAGCAGAAAAGCAGACTAGTTCTAAAACAGGGCTTTGTATTTGCTGTCATAGTAGTATAGAACCGAAGAAGTGTCCAATTAAGTTGACATGAACATGATGAATAGACTTACTGAGGCATAGAAAATTTATGTGTCTGTTTGAAACTTCAAATGATGCAGCACTTCCCTGCTACAGCACAAATTGAAAATTTTGTCTGACATAAATAAGTCTGAGTTCAATGTAGATTCAGCAATATAAAGCTTAATTGCCAATTAGGTTCCCGTTTTATCAACAATTTTGTTTGCTATCTTATTTTTACAAACACGTCCTTTAGCACAAAATCTACATTCAAAAACTTCTATTTACCAGATATTATGACTTGTGCAGCTCTATGTTCCTCCAATGCAGTTGTTTGAAGATTACGCCAGTATCTGTCAACTGTTGGTACAACACATTTACTCCGTACCCTTGAAAAGCTTGCTTGAGCAGGGAACATCAGGCCTAGAAATCGCAAAAACAAGGCTACTTTGGTGAAGTTGTTACCAGATACAATTACACAGGTCATTGCCTGGAAATTTGTAGTGTACACTCCATTTGGCAGCACTGGGGAACTTGCCCATCTGTACAACTTGTGGCCATTTGTGCAGACCTACAAAAGTTACAAACTAAATAAATGTTATAAAACCCATTTACTTAAGACTGTCATGTATAAAAGTATTACATCAAATTAAATTAAGGAACATTTATTAAGAATTTCTTTTTTTACTGATTTGGTTAGATTTCTGACAACTTTCTTCACTCTGTTTATTATCAGACAATCATAACTATAAGGGAAAATGCAGACGCTGCAAATGGCAAAGACCTTTAAACTATTGTAGTTTTCTTCTGTGGAATTTTGAAACAGGAATAATTTATTTATTAATCGAGTCAGAAGTTTGTTATACCCATATAGAAAGGACAGTACATCCAACCTTCTTCAACTTGAAGTCACCCTTTTCTTGGCACTTTTGCATTGTTTCCCTGGAACCATGTTTAGCAACTGTTCTAAACAGCCTTTTGCCATTATATACTTGTCTTCCTCCATCACATCTTCATTCACAGTCGCGAGGCCTGTAATCAAGAAGAATTTTTATGCAAATATGTATCAAACCTTTAATGTCACAAGTAAAATTTTATGAAAAATCTCACCACTATATGAAAATCTGAATGTTTAAACCTAAACATGCAAGTTTACACATAAAGGCATGATACACCATTTATTTTCATATTTCACCGATTGATGCAGGTGTGTAGATAAGTAAATGTAACATAGAAATTTTGTGTTAGCACCATTTTTAAACTTAATCCTATCATGTTAAATCATAAATACATTTTAATATTGGATGTGTTCCCAGCTATTTGCACATCAAAGTGAGACATAGAAGGCGGACAACTGTAAAATGTCAACCTGTAAAATCGGTTTGCCTTCGAAGTCGAAATAGAGACTAGTTAGAACTTGGAAAGCCATGTATTGATACTCTTGGGCATGTTATTGTAAAAGAACCAAGGGTTCCATTCCGAAGAGCTAGCATCTGGTACCTGGCTTCCTTTGAATCTGCATCTTCCACTTGTATATGCCTGTAAAATATGTGTGGCCATAATAGTCAGCTATAGGTTAATAGAAGGTTTGAAACAGAGAAATGCAAGTCTTTGAAGACCAGTGACCGGGTTTCATGCAAGCTACATTCATACAAATCAAATATCCAGATATAAAAATTTCCGTATATAGTTTCTATAAATATTATAGCGTGTCTGTTTCAAAGAAACAGTATATATATAGAGCGTATTTTGGAATTACGGACACTTCAGACCACAGACATTTCGGACCAGACACTTCGGACCATATTTATAGACACTTCGGACCATATTTGTAGACACTTCGGACCATATTTGTAGACACTTCGGACCAAATGTATTGACAATTCGGACCATCTTTGTCATCATTATAAATCAAAGAAATATAACGAAATTATTATTATATCAATATGTATGTTTATTTAAAATGTTGTTTTTTTAAAGGTTTATAACTCCTAGAACTTTTCACTGGTGGTATAATATGTTAAAATTCCCTAAATGCTTTGTGTCTGTCGGTGTTTTGATAGCAAGTGTTACTGGTGCAAAGTGCATCCGTAATTTGCAAACATTGTAACAAGTTGTTGTTTTAAAAATTGACACATTTTTCTAAATATCATTCCAGTTTCCTTTCTATCTAAATTTGTTTTTCTATAATTCATAACTCCATTATCTCTTTAGGTATTTCATTTTTATCTGAGAGCTTTTCAGGTCTCATTTAAGTAGAAATTTCTTGCCCTGATACAGTCTTTTCAACATGTAACATCTAAAATGGTAGACTCCATACTGTCAAAGTTGCTAAAAATGTATATTGATACATTTGCATGTCTTTATTATTGTCCATAGTATTTGATTGCAACCTGTTTGGCCAGTACATTTAGGCATGTAGCATTTTTAAGTTATTGTATGCCTTCATATATAGAAAGTTGGCGGTTGCTTGCAGATTTTATAACTGTCAGAAGAATATGAATGGTTTAAACTTGATAAATAATATGTCTTATAGTTTCAAGTCAGTCATGTTCTGTAAGTTCATTCATATTCACCATTGTCACTCATTGCTGTTTTATGTTATAATTGTATTTCCTTCAATTGTCAGACATTTCTATACAATACCATGTTATTTTCTGACAATTCTCTTTGATATAGTTTCATTGGTATGTTTTGCTATTTGACTGATATGAATGGTTTTCTTTACCAAGAGAGGTAACTCTTGTGATCTTATTAATCTTCTCACAAATTCAAGATGCCAGTAAGCTCTCAGGGGTTGTTTCCCTTCTTTGTAAAGGAACTGAACAGTGATGGACTGGACATAGAATCTTGATGCCATTGCTCATTGTTAAAGTGATATTACCGTTCAAAGTGACCAAATTTTAAATATAACATTAATCAGTGATTTATACTCCTAGAACAATAAACATTGCCATATATATATAGTTATAACCCAAAATTAACAATTTGTATAACAGTTTCATTCACATTGAATATAGAGGAAATATGTAAAAAATAAAAAATCCACCCTTTCAGTTATGCATATCTTAATTTGTATTTGTCAATAACAGATATAACTTGGTAAAACTTATTTCTTATATGTTTTTAAAGCATCCACTATGTTTTGAGCATCATTCTTAACTATAAACCAATGTGACCATTTTGAATGGTTATATTACTTTAATGGAGTACATACACAAATTTCTTGTTAAACTTGAGATTTAACATATATTTTCTCCATAATCTTTGTGAAAGCAATTATTTTACAGATATGTCTTGGTCACTTGGGTTTTCATGTCTAATACCGGTTGAGTTGGAATACAGGTGTATGTTTGTAACTGCAATTTTGGCAGTTAGTTCTTGCAAACTTGTGTTTAAAGAGTAAGTGGTTATATCTTAAGCCTGTATGGTTTTGCACCCGAAAGTAAAAATGAAAATAAATGAAAGTAAAATGAAAATAAAATTAATTCAGTTTTCCAGTATTTCTCCTCTCATTCCCGACCAACAGCCAGAAATACATCACTCGCCAAGATCCCAGTAATACTCCCATGCATACTGGTACCTTTGTATATTTTTGATTGTTTGGTTATATAATGCATAATTATGTATGTCTCAAAAATAAATGATATAATGTACATCAATGAGATCTACAGTGATGGACACGTGTGAAAGTGACATTTCCCAACAAGAGCTGTCAGTAGGACAGCGCGCTCGACTTTTTAGTGCTTGCCTATAAAACAAAACTTTGACAGTTAAGGGCACACAAGACTTTAACTAGGAATTTCTAAGCACAAATAAAGAAACATTTTCACAGAGTTATCTTCTCTTGCTTACAGATAGGTGTCATGATGGTACATAAGTACTCCAACTTTCAAAGTAATATCTCAAATGGTTAAGTCAACAAGTGGACAAGAATGAAAATTTTAACTGAGTTTCTAAGTCGAAAAGGGCCGTAATTCAAATAAAATCCTTGACAGAATTACCTTCTCCTGCCCATGTTTTGGGATCATGATGGTAAACAAGTATTCCAACTTTCAAATTAATATCTCAAACAGTTTAGTCAAAAAGTGGACTGGTACGAAAAACTTAACCAAGATTCTAAGTCAATAAAGGCCCTTAATTTTTAAAACAAATCCCTGACAGAGTTACCTTCTCTTGCCTACAGATGGGGGTAATGATGTTAACATGCATTCAAAGTTTCAAAGCAATATCTCAAAGGGTTAAGGCAATAAGTGGATTTTACCCATATTCAATGTATTTTCTAAGTAAAAAAGGGGCATAATTCTGTCAAAAACTTTGACAGAGTTATGAACTCTTGTCTGTTGATGTAGGTCATGATGGTTAACAAGTATGGTTAGTTTCAAAGCAATACCTCCAATGGTTTTGAAATAAAGTGAGGTGGCACGAAAAACTTAACCAAGCTCAATACACTAAGTCAAAAAAGGGCCATAATTCTGTCAAAAACCTTGACAGAGTTATGTACTCTTGTCTGTAGATGGAGGTTATGATGGTAAACAAGTATGGTAAGTTTCAAAGCCATACCTCTAATACTTTTGAAATAAAGTGGGGTGGTACGAAAAACTTAACCAAGGTGTGACACCAACGCCCACACCGACGCCGAGGCGAGTAGGATAGCTCCCCTTTTCTTCGAAAAGTCGAGCTAAAAAGAATTGTATTAAAATATTTAATAACACATGGTAAAACATGCCTAATTAATTGTTTATTATCTAAGCCGAGCAAATGCTTGCTTGCATGAAATGCCCACACACCATTTTACGTCTGCGATTACTCATTATTTCAAACTTTTATATACTAGTATTATGTTTGATGGCATGTTGTCTGATTAACAAAGTATATGCAGATTAGTGGAAAATCTCACATTTTAAGAAAACAAAGACTTTAAAATAACTAATTTCTTTTGTTTCAGACATTTTGTTGTTGTCACTAAAATAAAAAGGAACTCAGTAATCTGAAATTAAAAATATTTCTGTCTTATCTGGGTTTCATTTAACTTGGTCATAAAACATTACAATGAATAAAATTTATCATGTAGATCCAATCAAAGCTTGATGTGTGCCATATGCCACGTTATGTAATTCAACTGAAGTGGTCAATAAAGTTCTCATCTAGGCCTATAACCTGTGACCAATTAGTCTATAAACAGGATGTTACCTACCGGCTGCTTTGTTTAAAAGTGGTCAATAAATAACTTGTATCATGGCTACTGCATATTTGTATAGGAAAACACTGTACTGTATTTGTGATAATTTGCATTGTGTATGGGGGCGGAGCTTAGACCGTGCTCTATCTACAATAGAGCACATGATCTATCTGCAATAGAGAACACTTTTCAGATTTTTTTTTCAAAAACAAAAACAAGCAACAATTGCCAAAGAAGAAAGATGTAGCTCTGTAAAAATTGACTTAAACTTAAATATTTAAGAGGAATGGAAGGGTGGACATACATATACACGAACTCGAAACACGAGTCTCCTGAGCAGTTTATATCATGCAGTTTTCATTTGTGAAAGCATGATGTCGTCGGCATGTAAAGGAACTTGTGAAAGAATGATCTTGTCTAATTCTTCTAATTGACTAAATTCAAGTTCATTAGTAACAAAACATTATCCTGCAATTCTAAAATATCTATAATGCAGTGTTCATCTATCCTTCTTAGCGTTCTTTTTTTAAGGGAACTGACAAAGATCAGAGTGACCAAACAATATTAACGTGATCCCACCCACTTTGTTACGTCACACGATGTTTCGGGGCCTGTGAGCTGTCAATCAAAATGTACATGATGGTGTACGTGCCATTATCAACGTGCCATAATACAAATCAGATAGAGTGACTGTTTGCTCAAATAATTACGTCATTTCTCGGGGGCTACGCCCCTCGAAATAACATAATTATTCTCGCAAACAGTACTCTATCTAATACTTATAGACCGCTTATAAGGTCTATAATGAATTATAGACCTGTCCTATATTGTTGCCAGTTCAATAGAAAGTAAATCATGCAGTAAAATATCAAGCATCAGGATGAAAAGCACGCATGTTTTTTTCTCTAAATCGTGCAAAGTGTGGTAGAATTACTCTCAACCCATTTTTATCAAAGATTCCATTTTAGACATAAATAAAAAGATTGAAGTCTCAATAGCATTACTTTCAACTCTTATAAATGTATATAATTACCAAGAAAAGTACCTTACTGGCGAAATTGGTAGTAAATTGTTTGAAAAATCCTTTCTAACATTACCTTTTATCAAGTGCTCATGCTATAAATGTAGCACAGAATTTTTTCTTCAATGATATTTCAAAAAATAAACAATTTCTGGCAACGCGTTAATTTTCCTATGAAGATATGAATGCCATGAGTAGCTCAACATTTTTTTTGATCAAATAGATAATAACTATCATTATTCTATCCGTAAATTCGTTATTATAATTATATGGCATGGAATGCTATTATGGGGCTTCTGGCCAAAAATATTGATTTTCATGTTTTTGCATTTTTAAAATCTATGTTATCTCTGAAGTAAAACCTGAAAATATGAGAGTCAAATCTTGAAAATTGGCAAAGTTATGCCAGATTTTGTGTTTATATTCATGAACAAACCTGTAACATCTTAATGTCACTTTTGAATCCTTTGTCTTCCATTCATGTAGGTAAAAGAGTACCCTATTGTGGACAGCAAATAGAACACAGAAACATATAACTGAGCACTTCTTCTTTATTGTATGTCATTAATTATTTTAAAGGTAACTTCTTACAAACCAAACATGTATATATAGTTCTGTTGCCTAGCAACTGTGGAATATTTCATTTTTTTTCTAACCACCGAATATATATTTACTAGAATTGAAAAAGAATTATCACAAAACAGAATTTTGTTTGCAAATAAATTGAAAACACTGTCTATTAAAACATTCTGGAAATTTTCAATGCAAAATGTGCAGGTATTCTGAAGATACAATACTTTTCATAGAAAGAATGCAAAGAAATATATTTTACCAACAGACGGCATTTCTTACAGTATTCACAGCACATAAGGAGCTTGCTTTATATTATTCAACAAGCTATAAACAAGTTGTTTTCTTTGCAAACATGACTTCATAAAATTAAATGATGATTACTGCATAAGGGAATCAACACAGAAGTTACAGATATAATTATGTTGCCTAGCGACCAAAGAATAATTCACAAAATTTGAGTTTTAAAGGTACTAATGTTTTGAATCTGACTGAAATACTGGTATCAATAAGAACAATAAGCTGAATAGGTAGCCAGATATGTAACTATTCAGTCATGAGAATTTAAGTTGCATTTTAGTTATATTAAGAGATTTATATTTATCAGACAGAGTAGTTCATGTGCAAAATTCCTGGTAAATTAGCAACCGGCTCTAAGTCATGTGGACAGTAAGTCAAATAAGTCAAAATTATTCTACTTATCTCAATAAACATATAATATTGGAACACCAGCTGTAACATATACATGAATGATTCCAGCATAAATGTTTAAAAATAAACTTCCATTTTCAAGTTTGTTGCCTAGCAACTACAGAATACTTTTATGGTTTATTCTTGTTTTCTTAGTTCTCTAGCCTAGATTGCAAAGAAAACTATTTTGAAAAATGTAAATTAAATTAATTTCATTCATAAGCAAAACAATGTCTTTTTAAAGGAATTAGTATTGAAAGTGTCCATTTATAATGAGAAAACACTAATTCTTATAGAAACAGAACAATACAAGTAAAGTTAAAAAAAACCTTCACTTCAAACTGTGATGGAACACTTAGTTTTGGATAGACAATATTTTGTCCATGTTACACTTAAAAAAAAACAACTGACAAAATCTGCTAAAACAGATACCACTGACTTATTGCATCAACACTCCACAAACAATTTCAGGCGTTACATCTTATTTAGGGATTTGCTTTAATTTACTTTTACAATTAAAGTTTGAACTCTTCAGAATTTATATAATACTTTCAGGTGTTTATACCTGGCTCAGTTTAACTGACAAAAAATTGTACAATTTTAGTAACTGGTTGACAAGTTTAAAATGGTTTTCAAAAATGACTTCCAACTTTAAAAAACTATTTCACAATCCTCTATAAATGTATGGTATATTGTTGCAACCTAGGGATTAATGTCACACAGTATCTGTTATTTGTCCCATAGTTTGTCCAATTCCTCCAATTCACTAAATACACAAAGAGTCAATCTGGGGCAATTTTTGTGTGCCCTGCCACAGACATACTCCACATAATTCTCTCATGTACACCTGAAATTTAAAACATTCCCGAGTTACATGCAAGATTATATTTAATTGCATTTAATAATGCTTTTAATTGATATTTAGAATCAAAGTTTAACAATATTCTAATTTCAAATAAACGGTTTTGTAAAATTGCACTATACATTTACAACACACATCTTTAGTTTGACTTCAATGTTGAATGGACTAGCTGATTCTACATAACAGCTACAGATGAACAAGAGCTGTCAGTAGGACAGCGTGCTCGACTTTTTTAGTGCTTGCCAATAAAACAAAACTTTGACAGTTAATAGCACACAAGACTTCAACTAGGAATTTATAAGTACAAATCAAGAAGAGTTATCTTCTTTTGCTTACAGATAGGTCTTACGATGGTACATAAGTACTCCAACTTTCAAAGTAATATCTCAAATGGTTAAGTTAACAAGTGGAAATTTTAACTGAGTTTCTAAGTCAAAAAGGGCCATAATTCAAATAAAATCCTTGACAGAATTACCTTCTCCTCCCCATGTTTGGGAATCATGATGGTAAACAAGTATTCCAACTTTCAAATTAATATCTCAAACAGTTCAGTCAAAAAGTGGACTGGTACGAAAAACTTAACCAAGATTCTAAGTTGATAAAAGGCCTTAATTTTTAAAACAAATCCCTGACAGAGTTACCTTCTCTTGCGTACAGATGGGGGTAATGATGTGAAATAGCATTCAAAGTTTCAAAGCAATATCTCAAAGGGTTAAGGTAATAAGTGGATTTTACCCATATTCAATGTATTTTCTAAGTCAAAAGGGGCATAATTCTGTCAAAAACCTTGACAGAGTTATGTCCTCTTGTCTGTTGATGAAGGTCGTGATGGTAAACAAGTACAGTAAGTTTCAAAGCAATACCTCCAGTGGTTTTGAAATAAAGTGAGGTGGTACGAAAAACTTAACCAAGCTCAATACACTTTCTAAGTCAAAAAAGGCCCATAATTCTGTCAAAAACCTTGACAGAGTGATGTACTCTTGTCTGTAGATGGAGGTTATGATGGTAAACAAGTATGGTAAGTTTCAAAGCCATACCTCTAATACTTTTGAAATAAAGTGGGGTGGTACGAAAAACTTAACCAAGGTGTGACGCCAACGCCGACGCCGACGCCGACGCAGACGCCGACGCCGACGCCGGGGCGAGTAGGATAGCTCCCCTTTTCATAGAAAAGTCGAGCTAAAAATGTAAGGTGAAATTATTAAGAAATAGCAACAGAGTGTTTTAAAATATGAACATGTTTCTTAGATTTCTGTAAGGAAGCTAACTGGTTAACTTTCAAAACTAGGTTGTTGAGTCAGTTTGACAAAACTATGCCATCACTAAAAACAAAACTCAGGTTCATAACATTTAAAGAACGGGTAACTCTGTGAGCAAGTTAGAACTTAAAGTGATTACTCTGACTACCCATGGAGTTTAATCAGTCTACTGTCTGCTATTCAGTTCTCTTTCCATTTTCATCATATAATCCCAGAATATGAATTTAAACAGCCTAAACAAATGATAATTGATTGTTGCAAGTGTGTGGGTACAAATTACTAGCATAAGGTGTATGTATATATATGTTAGTTATAATATGAGGGCCCATGAATTGAACAATACTTAGCCTGTTTTTCTTGTTTAGAAAGACATGCAATCTTACCTATTAAATCTAGCCATATTGCATAGCAAGCAAACAGATCATTAATTTTGTCCAGCTGCATTGTCAATATGCATCTAAAATGAATGGAAAAACAAAAGTAAATATAATACAATCATTTTGAAGATTTGAAAATGTATCTCTGCAAGTATCAGATACTGACATTATAAATCAATTTGTATTCTGAGACCATACACATATGTTCAACAGTAACAGTGACACAAAAGTATCAAATAAAGATCTGCTATTGAATGCTGTTTTAGGAATTTTTTAACCTGTAAGTATTTTCAATCCTTATATATGCTTGTATTCATCTGTAAAAGGCAATTATATAGTTTTTGTAGGAGAATAAATGCATTCAGTTCAGGAGTAGTTATAATATATATTGCAAAAATGTGATATTATGACATAAAAAGGTTATTATGTCAGCCAATATATATGTTTTATCTTAATTCAAAACTTTAAATCTCAATATATCATACCATGGCATTCAATTGTTATATACATGTAGTTTTGTTACAAAAGCAGTTGGGAGTATTTGAAACCCTTGCAGACCATAAAAAATAAATACCTGAAGTACATTTTGTGTATCTTGCATCTACAGTTGGACATTCAGCTGTATTGTGAAATTTTATTGCACATTCTGCTGCCTTCCAAGTGCACTGACTTTCATCTATCAAGTAGAATATCTGAGTCTCTGTAAAAGAAAGAGGTATAAAACTAAATACATTTTCCTGCCATTTTATAAAAAAATGCAATGTATATATTTAACAGAATGTGTGACTGCCTAGCAAGTACTGAGAAACAATTTTTGGCAAAAACTATGCAAGTTAGAATTCAAAAGCAGATCTGAATCATAAATTTACTTTTTCATTTGTTATATTTAAATGAAGAAACAAAAAGGACATAATTATACATGTATAAGCTCTGTTAGCAGTATCTGGTCCTTCAGCACACACATGGCAATTCCTTGGTGTCCCACTTTGGCCCAAGTTGTTGAGACTGATGGAGATAAATAGGTTGTTGTATTCAGCATCTAGTCTGCATGGTTGGCTGCCTAAAACAAAAGAAAATTCTATAAATATAATGTCACAATTAGTATACTATGTGAATGTTGAAATTAATTTGATAAAGATTGATAAAGCATGCAAGCACAGGGAACAAATTACCAGTTCATAACCATAATTTACAGCAAGTTCTTGTACTATACCTACTGTTTACATGCAGAGTGTTTCACTTCAAAGTTGGATTTTAACAACCAATTCCCATACAGACATATCCATGTATGATCTTTGGTAAAGGTAGGTCATATGCAGTATGTTTACTAAAATCTACAAGTTTTGAACAAGCAGATAATGTACCATGATATTTACTGCAACCACAAGAACCCTTTTTAGATTTATTTACAAAGTAATTACTAGTATTTTATCATTCTCAAATAGATCTTTTAGCTCTGAACAAATTCATTATCATCACTCAGCATCAACAGCAGCACAAATCATATAATAGCTGTGACAGTATACATGCATACTATAATTGTATATTTATAATCATCATAATCTGTACCATCTTTCCATGGATTCTAACCATGTTGATGAAGTAAAGAGCTAGCCAAACATTGAGACTGTTGGAATTCCTTTTCAACCAGACATCCACTGCAGTATAGCACAGGTTGACAACCTAAGTTAAAGTCTTTGGCAGGATAAAAAATTGTTCTTGGCAGAGAACATTCAACCTGGCTCATTTCCACAGGTCTACAATTAATTATATCTACAGTATATTTGAATGATATTGTTCTCTAATAACAGGTGAGAAAGAAAATACTTACTTGATTAGAAGGTGGTACAAACACATCCAGCGTCAACATCAACTACATATATGCGTATCTAACCTTTCAATCGACTTTAAAAAGTAAAAGTATTCAGCACTTTGACCTTCGCGGAAATACACCGTTTATGACGTAATCGGTACTCAGCAGATTAATCAATAGCTTGTGATATTTGAATTGTCATAGGTTGTTTACCACGAAATGAAACTTCTTGATGATTAATGCATGTAAATCAGTGATTAAAAGTAGCGACCTGTAATTTTTGAAAGTTTACAGATCATTTTTTTAGGCAAATATGTCAAAATTGAAGAGAAAAAATGGCGCTTGTTAATCTCGCGTTTTCTCGATAACGACGTCAACGTCCAGAAGCCCCAGAATTGCATTCCACGCCACAAAATTTTGATTGAAACATAATGATTGACTAAACTAAATCAATGTGGTTTTTAACAATATGTGTGTTGTAGAAGTTTAACGCTCGTTCCATCCGTGTTTTGGCCATTTAAACAGGCGAGCAGTTTACCTAACAGTCGTTTCTGGGAAAAACTAGTACTAGACTCCTATCCTCCATAAGAAACTATCAACTTTCTCACATAGAGAGACATTGTCGGTTGCAGGACTCGAACCCATGATCCTCAATCAATGAGAGGTTACAGTGATTTCAAGTCAGCGACTCTAACCACTCGACCACGGAGGCGGACAGTTACATAATTGCACAAATATGTTAATGCAAGTATGTCATTGTGTAAATGTGATACGTCGTTTATTGCTTATTGTTTTTACTGCTGCTGTTATTTATAGAATGCCGCATTTTAATATGATGTTATCATGATTATCTTTCATTAAGACAAACTAATTTTTAAGACGATTAGGTAATACAAGTGGCCACTAGAATGCTGATAAGGTTTTGCTACACTTTGACCTGTTAACCTACTGTTTGCTCGTAGGCGATCTTGTGCAAACTTGACCTATGTTTCATAAAGACAAACATTTTGATCAGGTTTCATGTAGATCAGGCACAAAATACTTATAAAGTTTTCCTATAAACTGACCAAGTGACTTAGTTGTTTACCCTAGATGACCCAGCAGTAATCGAACTCTACCGAGATATTGCCACAATATTTCATTAAGATTGGATTAAAATTGTGGTATCTAAACTGCTTACAAGAATTTGTTGACGGACGGATGTCGGACGTTAGCTATCCCTGAAGCAGATCTATAAATCAATGGAAATAAACAAAACAATGACACCCCACAAGACATAAGCTGTTAGAAATTATAGATTGGTTGCACGTAATCTCTAAACAGGAAACACCGTAAACCAATTAAAATTTGCGACCAACTTATTTTCTCTTTATTCGTGGATGAATTTAAAGCAAGATGTACATGAACGTTTGAGTTCGCAAATAAATTGGTGAAAAACATAATTGTATATTCAAGGAACTTTTTCATATATTGCCGACACATAACTACATTACATAATATATTATTTTATGAGTATGTTTCAGTTATTTACAGCTTAAAAAGAATGCAATATTCTCATGAAACATTAAGAAACAAAATAGTAAATTGTAAAAACATTATCGAAGTGATAAATTCTGTAACTAATAGCACAGCAACGACCGTTATGTTGCATCTAATTTCTACTCACAATAATTCATTATGTTTGGCGGGGTGTCTAAAAGAAATTTAATTATTTGAAAGTCTTTCATGGACATGTTTGATTATTACGTACATTTTGATGAGTCCGTAGATGTACAATATAACTATGTGCACTATACTTGAAAGGAAGAAAAGGGCGTTCATATATTATAAAGAAGTGTGATGCTAGTAAACGTTCGCAAATGCTTACTCCATTTGATCTTTATCTGCAGTTTTCTATCAGTTAAGAAACGCAAAATAAAGACTAGCTTAAAGTTCAGCGAAAATGTTTTTTTTCAGAAATCGAAAAACCGCGAAAATTAAAATATACGAGTATGTCGGACCTCAGCCAAACGCAAAGATTTGTATGCGCAAACAATAATTGGGTTACAGCAATGACCAGCCAGTCGGTACTGTTATACATTGTTTACATTAAGCGCGCAGACATACCAATCGATCACACAGTTAAAATGTGTTTCTTCCGTTTTTTGTTGACATGTCTTCACTCATGCGAGAACATGTTTCTTTTATAGAATTAACACGTAATAATGCCTGACTCTGCATCAATACATGATATATGTATTCAGTCACATGAGATAAAGCATATTACATTTATTAGATACGCCAAT
>JAFMSR010000004.1:797656-869389 GCA_022818135.1 Saxidomus purpurata
TTTTTTCAGTCATAAACTGTATGTGTAGCAATACATTTCCATGAAAATGAATGAATGAAAGAAGAGAATTTGCTCAAATTTGCCGCATATATTGAACTATTAAAATTTGCTACGTTCTACGCCACTGTAAATGTAATTGTCGATGTATGGAAATTGATAACGCACGAGAAGTGCGTGCTTTTCAAGCCAATAAACGCTATAAAATGTCAAGTCAATCAGCAACATGAATTCAGACTGTTACAAGACAGAAAGCATTAGACGTTTATGAAGGGAAAAGTAAGACATTTTGTTTTTATGTCCCTACATGCAGGGGGTATAGATTAGCCTTTGTCCGTCCGTAGGTATGTACGTTGTTCCCTAAATTCTTGTGGCACGCACTGCTCCTTTCTTAATTCACATAGAGTCACAAAACTTCAGACAAATGTTCATTGGGATGAGAAGTTGTGTACCTTGGTTTTTGATTTTTCGGACTTGAAAAACACTAGATGTTTTAGCTTAGTCAAAGTCAAAGTTTACAAACAACATATAAAAGATGTAGTCTCTTATTTCATATACCCAATTGTTCAGAAAAGGTAGTTGAAGTTTTATACAGTGAATATTTGGTTTATAAATGTTTTGCTTCCAGTGCATCACTTTGTACCTAAGACCTAATCTGTATAAAGCAGAGTAGTGAAATTGAAACAAACAATGTTTGTTAAAATATGTGAAAAACTCAAAATGAAAGTGAAAGTAGAGCTGTCAAAAATAAAATTAATAAATTGCTAGCATTTTGCATTGACTAATATTTTTGTTTTTCCCAACTCATAGTTACTAGATTAGTATATTGCACGCTTGATAATAATACGTTTTTAAAAATGATATTTTTAATACAGAAGTTTGATGTTTTCTACATATCTAATGACGCTATGTACTCAAAGAATGTGCTGTATGAAGCACAAACAACATTTCTAAACCAAACATTCACTGCAGAAACCTTCTACTGCTTTGTCTGAACCACATGTAGTTATTTTGCTAAAAAAGGTAATTTCAAACACTTCATGAACCATAACTAGTTGACATAGATTTATGTTTTTATGCTCCCGGCAGCGGGTATAGCAGTCAGCGGGTATAGTAGTAAGTACGTCTGTAGTTTTGTCCGTGTGTCTGTGCGTCCGTAAGACCTTCCGTCCATTTTCCAGGAGTTATATTAACTGCCATGTCACTATGATACTATAGGGTACATGTATTGTTCACTTATATTTTTACGACATTATTTACCTGGCAGTCATTAATAATCTGTATAATTCCGTAAAATTAATTTTTTCCGAACATTTCAAATAAACAAAATTTAATACTAGTACTTGAATTATATACATGTACAATATAAAGTCAGCATATCGCAGTCACGGTAAGTTCAGCCTAGTAGAGCGTTGCTTAAAGTCCCATATGTATTTTAATTACTCATATATATATAATAACGAATTTACGGATAGAATAATGATAGTTATTATCTATTTGATCAAAAAAAATGTTGAGCTACTCATGGCATTCATATCTTGATCATGTTGATAGGAAAATTAACGCCTTGTCAGAAATAGTTTCTTATTTTTTGCAATATCATTGAAGAAAAAATCCTATGCTACATTTACAGCATGAGCACTTGATAAAAGGTAATGTTAGAAAGGATTTTTCAAACAATTTACTACCAATTTCGCCAGTAAGGTACTTTTCTTGGTAATTATATACATTTATAAGAGTTGAAAGTAAATTTACATTCAAAATGCTATTGGGACTTCAATCTTTTTATTTATGTCTAAAATGGAATCTTTGATAAAATGGGTTGAGAGTAATTCTACCACACTTTGCACGATTTAGAGAAAAAAACATGCGTGCTTTTCATCCTGATGCTTGATATTTTACTGCATGATTTACTTTCTATTGAACTGGCAACAATATAGGACAGGTCTATAATTCATTATAGACCTTATAAGCGGTCTATAAGTATTAGACAGAGTACTGTTTGTGAGAATAATTATGTTATTTCGAGGGGCGTAGCCCCCGAGAAATGACGTAATTATTTGAGCAGTCACTCTATCTGATTTGTATTATGGCACGTTGATAATGGCACGTACACCATCATGTACATTTTGATTGACAGCTCACAGGCCCCGAAACATCGTGTGACGTAACAAAGTGGGTGGGATCACGTTAATATTGTTTGGTCACTCTGATCTTTGTCAGTTCCCTTAAAAAAAGAACGCTAAGAAGGATAGATGAACACTGCATTATGGATATTTTAGAATTGCAGGATAATGTTTTGTTACTAATGAACTTGAATTTAGTCAATTAGAAGAATTAGACGAGATCATTCTTTCACAAGTTCCTTTACATGCCGACGACATCATGCTTTCACAAATGAAAACTGCATGCAGTGTTCATCTGTCCTTGTCCACTTGTTGACTTAACCATTTCAGATATTACTTTGAAAGTTGGATTACTTATGTACCATCATGACACCTATCTGTAAGCAAGAGAAGATAACTCTGTGAAAATGTTTCTTTATTTGTGCTTAGAAATTCCTAGTTAAAGTCTTGTGTGCCCTTAACTGTCAAAGTTTTGTTTTATTGGCAAGCACTAAAAAGTCGAGCGCGCTGTCCTACTGACAGCTCTTGTTGGGAAATGTCACTTTCACACGTGTCCATCGCTGTAGATCTCATTGATGTACATTATATCATTTATTTTTGAGACATATATAATTATGCATTATATAACCAAACAATCAAAAATACACAAAGGTACCAGTATGCATGGGAGTATTACTGGGATCTTGGCGAGTGATGTATTTCTGGCTGTTGGTCGGGAATGAGAGGAGAAATACTGGAAAACTGAATTAATTTTATTTTCATTTTACTTTCATTTATTTTCATTTTTACTTTCGGGTGCAAAACCATACAGGCTTAAGATATAACCACTTACTCTTTAAACACAAGTTTGCAAGAACTAACTGCCAAAATTGCAGTTACAAACATACACATGTATTCCAACTCAACCGGTATTAGACATGAAAACCCAATTGACCAAGACATATCTGTAAAATAATTGCTTTCACAAAGATTATGGAGAAAATATATGTTAAATCACAAGTTTAACAAGAAATTTGTGTATGTACTCCATTAAAGTTATATAACCATTCAAAATGGTCACATTGGTTTATAGTTAAGAATGATGCTCAAAACATAGTGGATGCTTTAAAAACATATAAGAAATAAGTTTTACCAAGTTATATCTGTTATTGACAAATACAAATTAGATATGCATAACTGAAAGGGTGGATTTTTTATTTTTTACATATTTCCTCTATATTCAATGTGAATGAAACTGTTCATACAAATTGTTAATTTTGGGTTATAACTATATATATATGGCAATGTTTATTGTTCTAGGAGTATAAATCACTGATTAATGTTATATTTAAAATTTGGTCACTTTGAACGGTAATATCACTTTAACAATGAGCAATGGCATCAAGATTCTATGTCCAGTCCATCACTGTACAGTTCCTTTACAAAGAAGGGAAACAACCCCTGAGAGCTTACTGGCATCTTGAATTTGTGAGAAGATTAATAAGATCACAAGAGTTACCTCTCTTGGTAAAGAAAACCATTCATATCAGTCAAATAGCAAAACATACCAATGAAACTATATCAAAGAGAATTGTCAGAAAATAACATGGTATTGTATAGAAATGTCTGACAATTGAAGGAAATACAATTATAACATAAAAACAGCAATGAGTGACAATGGTGAATATGAATGAACTTACAGAACATGACTGACTTGAAACTATAAGACATATTATTTATCAAGTTTAAACCATTCATATTCTTCTGACAGTTATAAAATCTGCAAGCAACCGCCTACTTTCTAGATATGAAGGCATACAATAACTTAAAAATGCTACATGCCTAAATGTACTGGCCAAACAGGTTGCAATCAAATACTATGGACAATAATAAAGACATGCAAATGTATCAATATACATTTTAAGCAACTTTGACAGTATGGAGTCTACAATTTTAGATGTTACATGTTGAAAAGACTGTATCAGGGCAAGAAATTTCTACTTAAATGAGACCTGAAAAGCTCTCAGATAAAAATGAAATAGCTAAAGAGATAATGGAGTTATGAATTATAGAAAAACAAATTTAGATAGAAAGGAATGATATTTAAAAAATGGTATCTCACAAAATTTCTAACATGTATCATAATGAAGTACACATTTTAAGACAATGAAGTACATGAAGTATGAAATGAAATAAACATTGCATAAAATTTCTACCATCTAGTAATTCAATTAGAGACACAATACTTAAAACATGGACATGACAAACTACTTTAAGGCTCATGAAATAGTACATGTACAACATTTATACTGAAAATCTAATACTGACTTAATACTGAAAACATGATACTATTTGACCTGAGGCAGTAATGTGATGTGTTAAGATTTAATCATATTACAATGCAGAATGATATCAAATTAACTGGTTACTATGGTTACATCAAATTCTACATAGAATCCTGTCAGTATAATCAATTCCACTATCTAGAGGAGGAGGATTGCTGAGAACCTTGTCCTTAGTTGAAGCATGCAATGTGTTAGCAAAAACCCATATATATTGCGTTTTGGGCTGGTTCCCCTTTTAATTGTGCTAAATACCGGAGACCATCAGAAGTATGTCTTTGAGCAAGAATCATTTTAACATTAGTAGAAACTTTAGTATTTTCTACAATACCCAAATGCAACCTTAATAAAGAAATTATCAAATATATTTAATACATCAAAGCAATATCAGGATCAGTTCAGGAAATTATCTAATAAACATGATAGAACAGTTCTGCTTAAGTACTTTAAAACTTAAAACAGGGACAGCACAAAAGTACTCTTTATATTCCCATTATTAAAAAAAAGGTCTTAGAATAATATGATTTCACATAATCTTTTCATAGTTGTCCTGTCCTAGGTGTCTAAAAATATGTTTCCAAAGTGTCTATAAATAATGTCCGTTTAACTTATTTTTGACATTTACACACAACTGGATACTTCAA
The DNA here is from genome assembly GCA_022818135.1 of Saxidomus purpurata. Taxonomy (NCBI): domain Eukaryota; kingdom Metazoa; phylum Mollusca; class Bivalvia; order Venerida; family Veneridae; genus Saxidomus; species Saxidomus purpurata. Next base: position 802,745 of record JAFMSR010000004.1, read on the forward strand.
AATCTAATGTGTTACATTATACACAACGATCTTAAAGGTGCGAGACAGTGACTAAACGTGTCAATTATTAAAACAACTTGTTACAATGTTTGCAAATTACGGTGGCACTTTGCGCCAGTAACACTTGCTATCAAAACACTGACAGACACAAAGCATTTAGGGAATTTTAACATAATATACCACCAGTGAAAAGTGCTAGGAGTTATAAACCTTTAAAAAAACAACATTTTAAATAAACATACATATTGATATAATAATAATTTCGTTATATTTCTTTGATTTATAATGATGACAAAGATGGTCCGAATTGTCAATACATTTGGTCGGAAGTGTCTACAAATATGGTCCGAAGTGTCTATAAATATGGTCCGAAGTGTCTGGTCCGAAATGTCTGTGGTCTGAAGTGTCCGTAATTCGAAAATACGCTATATACATGTATACTGTTTCTTTGAAACAGACACGCTATAATATTTATAGAAACTATATACGGAAATTTTTATATCTGGATATTTGATCTGTATGAATGTAGCTTGCATGAAACCCGGTCACTGGTCTTCAAAGACTTGCATTTCTCTGTTTCAAACCTTCTATTAACCTATAGCTGACTATTATGGCCACACATATTTAACAGGCACAGACAAGTGGAAGATGCAGATTCAAAGGAAGCCAGGTACCAGATGCTAGCTCTTCGGAATGGAACCCTTGGTTCTTTTACAATAACATGCCCAAGAGTATCAATACACGGCTTTCCAAGTTCTAACTAGTCTCTCTATTTCGACTTCGAAGGCAAACCGATTTTACAGTTGTCCGCCTTCTATGTCTCACTTTGATGTGCAAATAGCTGGGAACACATCCAATATTAAAATGTATTTATGATTTAACATGATAGGATTAAGTTTAAAAATGATGCTAACACAAAATTTCTATGTTACATTTACTTATCTACACACCTGCATCAATCGGTGAAATATGAAAATAAATGGCGTATCATGCCTTTATGTGTAAACTTGCATGTTTAGGTTTAAACATTCAGATTTTCATATAGTGGTGAGATTTTTCATAAAATTTTACTTGTGACATTAAAGGTTTGAAGGTGTGACATTAAAGGTGTGCACTTCTGGGTGCTGTGGGGCTCGTTTTGGGGAGGCTGCGTTTTTGGTACGTGGCATTCCCTGTTTGATATTATTTTTGTTTTTTTGTTGTTTTGATACATATTTGCATAAAAATTCTTCTTGATTACAGGCCTCACGACTGTGAATGAAGATGTGATGGAGGAAGACAAGTATATAATGGCAAAAGGCTGTTTAGAACAGTTGCTAAACATGGTTCCAGGGAAACAATGCAAAAGTGCCAAGAAAAGGGTGACTTCAAGTTGAAGAAGGTTGGATGTACTGTCCTTTCTATATGGGTATAACAAACTTCTGACTCGATTAATAAATAAATTATTCCTGTTTCAAAATTCCACAGAAGAAAACAACAATAGTTTAAAGGTCTTTGTCATTTGCAGCGTCTGCATTTTCCCTTATAGTTATGATTGTCTGATAATAAACAGAGTGAAGAAAGTTGTCAGAAATCTAACCAAATCAGTAAAAAAAGAAATTCTTAATAAATGTTTCTTAATTTAATTTGATGTGATACTTTTATACATGACAGTCTTAAGTAAATGGGTTTTATTACATTTATTTAGTTTGTAACTTTTGTAGGTCTGCACAAATGGCCACAAGTTGTACAGATGGGCAAGTTCCCCAGTGCTGCCAAATGGAGTGTACACTACAAATTTCCAGGCAATGACCTGTGTAATTGTATCTGGTAACAACTTCACCAAAGTAGCCTTGTTTTTGCAATTTCTAGGCCTGATGTTCCCTGCTCAAGCAAGCTTTTCAAGGGTACAGAGTAAATGTGTTGTACCAACAGTTGACAGATACTGGCGTAATCTTCAAACAACTGCATTGGAGGAACATAGAGCTGCACAAGTCATAATATCCGGTAAATAGAAGTTTTTGAATGTAGATTTTGTTCTAAAGGACGTGTTTGTAAGAATAAGATAGCAGACAAAATTGTTGATAAAATTGGAACCTAATTGGCAATTAAGCTTTATATTGCTGAATCTACATTGAACTCAGACTTATTTATGTCAGACAAAATCTTCAATTTGTGCTGTAGCAGGGAAGTGCTGTATCATTTGAAGTTTCAAACAGACACATAAATTTTCTATGCCTCAGTAAGTCTATTCATCATGTTCATGTCAACTTAATTGGACACTTCTTCGGTTCTATACTACTATGACAGCAAATACAAAGCCCTGTTTTAGAACTAGTCTGCTTTTCTGCTCTTAGCTGCAGTCATTGGTACATTTGTAGCTGATAGAAAAAAAACAATAAATCTGTTTGTATTATTATTTCTGTCTTTCATGTGAAATGTTCACATATGTATGACATTTTCTAAAAACTTGCACAGGTGATGGCAGGATGGACTCTCCTGGGCACAGTGCCAAATACTGTACACTATCAGGAATCAAGCTGACAAAAGGATCCTGGCGATGGAAGTAGTTGACAATAGAGAAACAGGATTTAAATCTGGTACAATGGAAGCGAAAGGTTTTGGAAGAGCAATGGCATCCATAGAAGAAGGTGTAGACATAAAGGAGGTGGTGACTGATGCCCACCCTCAGATTTCTGCCATTATGAGTAAATATATTTTATACATGTTCAGCAGTTTAAATTACTTTCAATTGTTACGTTATACTTCATTCAGTTTTAGTGAATACTTCTTTCTATCGATTATAACCGATTTTATTGATTGTGAGTATCAATGCTTTTTGTTCTAAATGTTCTCAGTTGTTTTTGTTGTTGATGTGTCAAAAGTTCTGTTTAATACTTTTCCTAGTAGTAACTGAAATTTCATGCTTATGATTCTCCCTTCTAATTTTTGTTTTCAGAAAGAACTTATCCACATATATGCTATGACATGTGGCACGGTGCCAAGTATCTTGGAAAAAAGCTTGGCAAGGTAAATATTTCTGCTTTGTAATGTGACACTTATTCCAATGTTGCATAAGATATTGTCCCTAGTTAAATACTAAGATTGCCCTAAGACAAAATAAGCTGATTATGCAATTTCAGAAAGTAGTTTTCATTTTTTTGGTCAGTCTGTCTGTCAGGTGGTCTATTGCATTTTCCTTGTCTGGAGCATAACTTGAAAACTACTAGTTTGAATTCAGTATAACTTCATACAATGGCCAAGCACATTGAGAGGAAGTGCAGTGCACAAGATTCATAGAGTTATTGCCCTTTGTTACTTATCCTTGTCTGGAGCATAACTTGAAAACTACTAGTTTGAATTCAGTATAACTTCATACAAAGGCCAAGCACATTGAGAGGAAGTGCAGTGCACAAGATTCATAGAGTTATTGCCCTTTGTTACTTATCCTTGTCCGGAGCATAACTTGAAAATTACTGGTTGGAATTCAATACAACTTCATACAATGGTCTAACACAATAAGAAGAAGTGCAGTGTACAAGAACCATAACTCTATCTTGAGTAATTTCAGAGTTATTACCCTTTGTTACTTTTCCTTGTCGGGAGCATAACTTAAAACACTGGTTGGTCGGGAGTATAACTGTGAAAATTACTGCTCGTTGGAATTCAATACAACTTCATACAATGGTCTAACACAATAAGAAGAAGTGCAGTGTACAAGAACCATAACTCTATCTTGACTAATTTCAGAGTTATTACCCTTTGTTACTTTTCCTTGTCGGGAGCATAACTTGAAAACTACTGGTTGGAATCTGAAGAGAACTATATACTGTTAACTATTATTGCTGCCAGTTGGAATCCCCTCAATACAACTTCATACAATGGTCAAGTACATTGAGAGGAAGTGCAGTGCTAAGAAGAAGTTCCATCAACTTTTTGCTTGACTCACTAGCAGAGTTATTCGCCCTTTTGTTACTTTTTTCCTTGTCCGGGCATCACATTCTTGAATTAAGTACTGCTTGGAACTTTTTCAATATAACTTCATACATAGGTCCAAAACTCCTGAAAAATCAATTGTGCCATTTGACTGGTACTATCATGAACTATCCGGTCCTTCATTGAAACTTTTTTATGTTTTTTGGGGAATCACTGCCTATAACACAATATATCACGTTGACGATAGAAATCTTGTAGATACATGCACATAACAAAATGGACTTGATACTTCGCAACAAAGAAGTTCCTTGAACATCTTGTACAAATTTGCCTTATTTGTGTAAACAATAAAAGGTACTAAAAAATTGGTGGAATTAAAACGACTGAGTTATCCAAGCAAATTAGTTGAATCGACAAATTCAGACTTTGAATCATAATTTTTGTCTAGAAATAGTATTTCCTATGGTATTTGCCGAACGTGCACCAGCCAAATAAAATTTTGCGTTTTCGAGCCCCACTGGTAGAGCTTCTTAAATGTAGACCTTAATTCAGAAACATGTCAAGAAACTGGTCCCGGAATTCAAGGGGCTGTCTAAAAGCCCGATTACACCCAAACTTGAACGTATCTCAGGTTCAAACAAAAAGTCCAAAACTTCAGTGAAAAGTAGACGTTCACTAAATGTCAACCCCCCCCACCCACTAACAGTGTAACTTTTATCAATTCCACTGAATGCCCTGAAAGTGAACATTGTTACAGCAAGTTGGATTGTGAGATTGTAGTACTACCACAGACTGGAGAACACTCCTACAGCAAGGATCAAAGCATACAAGGAGTCGAAGAATTTAAGAGAGTGAAATCAATAGAAATACTGAAGAAACACATTGCATCCGATGTTGAATGTACACCAGTAACTGAGGAAATTGCTCAAATTGTTGTAAACAATCAGGTAAAATGTGTGATACTTAACACATACAGTATTTGAAGTTAACTTTTATCAGGTATTCGTTTTTTCTACTTTAGTTTTTGCTTTGATTTTAGCACCACCTACATGTACATTAGTGCAGTGGCATGAACATTTATTTTTAAAATCTGGTATATGGATTAAGTTAAAGAAGCCTTATTGAACGTCAGATAGGATTAACGGACAACATTAACTAAAAAACTAATCTGCGACGAACAGGGTATCCAGTAATTAGGTTTAATGTTTTATTGACATGTTACATAGTAAGACTGGAAAGCTATAGTAAATAATTTTATAGAATAGTTCGTCAGTAAACAGTGATAAAATATCAGAGCTGGAAGCAGAGACAAATTTCTTTAATACTCCCCTTTTGTCTCCAGGTCCACAGGTTGTTAAACCAGATGAGGATACTTTAGGTCTCTGCGCCCAGAGCAGGGCCTGGAGAAACCTTTAGTCCAAAAAATTTAGTTCTACCTTCACTATATAGATTATGATCTGTGCTCTTTTTTGAAAATTACCTCCAAGTGGTATATTTCTACCCATTACAGCCTTTGTAGTTCAATTGTAGAACACTTTCCTTGTCTTACTTGGAAAGAGATCCAGGTTCAAATCCTGGCAGAGGCATTTTGGTAGATGTTGCTGTCTGGAGGGCATATACAAAAATAAAAAAATCTGAAGAAGGTTTAAGTCATTTCTTATGATTGTACTTCTGCTTAGGTTGTTATACATTGATAACTGTATAGATCTGTAAATGATAGCTTCAGTGGCAGGGCAGGCAAATTCTTATTAAATGTATTTGCCTTCACACATTTCCTTTAACTTAAATGAATGTAATTGCTTTGGCTTGTAAACTTATATTGTTTAACAATACATAACGTCTACAAATATAAATACAGGTACTTTTGAAAGCTGTGGAGAGGAAGATTATTGGTATCATTAATGGTACGTATTCATCACTCTCGTCAAGAAATGTTGCCTTTGCAAGAGAGTTATCCAGATAAAGAAGTGTCGGGAACTTGCTTCAACGTGGGGAACATTTGCTTAATGAAATTATTCATGAAATGTCTGTCAGGTAAATTACAGCTTTGAATTAACAAATTAACAGTATGTTATGGAAAATTTCTTCCTGTCTGGTACATGTATCAAAAAGATTCTTATACCGCTGAATATTATGACTACTCAGTATTATTATTCCATACCACTTTTAGTTTTAATTTATAAATTTCAATGAGTTTTATTCAACTCAATATCCGGATGTATAGGTTTATAATAACATTTTTATTGAAATCAGAACTTTAAATATTTATACTATGGTTTTCTCTTACACAGACTTCCATTTGTCTTGGACTTGCTGACTATGATTGTGACTGGTGGAAAGGAACCAATAGAAAATAAAGTAGCACCTATTGCAGCGGCCTATGCTATTCTGGTGAATGGAAAATGCAAGAAGTTATCAGCATGGCATCGAGTGACAACTATGGTTGCTATGAAAGGCCAGTTAGATGAGTCAGTAAGCCATTTCATTTCCAAATCACATTCATAAACCTCTAGAATATTCTCTTGGTCTTTCCATAATGTTTGTAACAATATCTCAGTCATAACTTCAGTCACATGTTATATACTTATATATATATAGTCATAATGCTTATAAATTACAAACAGGGCCTGAAGAGACTGAACCATTTGAGTGTAATCATGTCACCTGCAACAAAACTCAGACTGTTGGATGAAGCAGCGGACTGCATGGACACTGGTATAGTACAGCAGCTTTCAAATAACCCCCTTGTAAAAGTCACAGGAGATAATCTTGATATTTACATCAGGACAGGACATAAATCACTGGAGAAGTCAAATAGTGATCTCCACCTGTTCACATCAAACCTCATATTCTGCAGAGTTGCCCGACCTGACCTGTACAGTAATGTAGCAAACCAGATAGAATTAGAAAGACTAACCCCAAGTCTTTTCCTTTTACATGGACATTACAAGGGGACACTGATCAACAGCTTTGTTATTATTCTAGGTGAGTGTAATAAAATGCTTAATTTTCAACAGATGTAATCATGCAATCATTTTTTCACCCAGACAATGGTAATTTCTAACTGCCCTTAAAAGTAATGGTCTCTAGCTATCAGCAACAGTCCAGTTAGCGCAGTGGTTCAGGTTTGATCTTGGTGCTATGTAGTCAGTGAGATGGTACATGTAGGTATTCACTAGTTTTGACAGTTAAGTTTTCTCCCGGTTTCCTCCCACAGTAAGACTACCATATGCACGATCGGTTCAATAGCTCGCATGAGCTTATATTTCATGTTATTTATACAGCTTGAAATAGAGATTATTATAAATGTTATAATTCTATTACTGGAAATGGTTTCTTCTTGATGGTTTTTGCTACTTTATAGCTTTTAGTACTATTTCATTTCAGAAAAATCAGTTTACTTGGCTTATTCTCAAATAAAAAAAATTTTAAAACTTACATCACTCAGAAATTTATCTGTTACTTTAAATTTGCTAATTACGTTATTTGCATGATGCAATTGTTTTTGGTGTTTTTAGGTAGAATACTTGTTAACATGAAAGCGTTCACATGGATACATTCAGTTTTACCAGCACACATACATCACCCATATCAGCAAGAGATGAGTGTAAAGTCTCATGTTTTCCAACTCCCAGTTATGATGAAAAATGAAACAAAGCATGAAGACTGCGTGGATATACTGGACAATTTAGAGAAACTCCTGGTAGATATTTTTTTTTAAAAACACATGGTATGTCAGTAGTTGTTTGGTTAATGTTCAATTTTGTTCTGTTTTTGCTCTGGTTATGCATAAAGTACTTAGTTTTTGCAATTCCAAGGAAAAACATTTTGCAAATGAAATATTTTGGAAAATGTCGTAAATAATTGCCAGTTTCATTAAATCTTTAGTCCTAACATAGCAATATATTGAGGTTTGCATTTACATCAGCTGTTTGCATAACTGATGGTTTTGTTAAAGTCCCAGGAGCACTTTAAATAATTATAGATAGAAAAATTAATTTACTTGTATAACAATGATAGAACTGTATTCTTAAAAAGACTTTTTATTTCAAAACAAAGTAAGTGTATACCTTTCTTTCATACGTTTGTCGTTACCTCACTTTAAGAGTGTTGTTAGACATTGTTTCCTATTTTCTGCAATATCTTTGAAAAATTAATAAGCTATGTATAGTGCATGTACTTTCAATGTTAAAGAAATGTTATGAATGTTTAATGTACAAATAATAGCTATTTTCTTTAATATGACATCTTTCTCATTAACATAAGAGCTACAAGTAATTTTACATTCCAAAGTGATCCTGAAACTTTAATATTTTTCTATTTGTTTGTTTGTCTAAAGTTACAGTTTGACTTATTTTGTTCGTATGAGGGACTTGGAAAGAGTTGAGACATTTTATCCACTTGAATGTATAACCACACAGGTAAAACTTACTTTCCTGATCCCTATTGTATGCAAGTTGCAGTTACATAGTTTTGTTGTTATAGTTACTGTTCTTTCATTCTTCTTCAGAGACAATGCGGGACAGTTTGATAGTCACATTTCAGACACTATTTGATTTGAACATGGTAATTAATTTATTTTACCAATAAAACAGTTAAGTCTCATGATTGGCATATAAGGGCTATCAGGAACTTTTCTAAACAGGACATATACTGATTTTATTGAACTTTAAAGTGACATTTATGTGCATCTTACTGCACATAGTGTATTTTTGGTGACAATTTTATAAATGCAATTTTTGGTTGCTGTGCATTTAAATGTGTTAAATTAATGATTATGCCGCATTAGTATTTGAAATTGGTGCTTTAGATATAAAAAAATCGGACTGATAAAATGATAGTTGATTGTGTCTTTGTTGATGTTGGTAGAGATTTCAGCAGTGGAAGGGAAGCAACTCCTGCATGCAGTTGTTCTTTTCTTAAATTGACTCACCCAGTCAAATAAGAAAATCAATATTTGGAAAGTTATTTTTTTATCCTGGTAGCAGGAAGAGTTTGGTGTATTGGGTTAAAAGCTATTATTTCCTCTACGCTTTTGTACACACACCATTTTCAGCTGGATTATTACTTGAAAAAAATGCGCATAATGTCACTTTAATGCTTACTTCATCTTCTTTGTATGCCAACAATGAAAACTGTCAGTTGATTCAGTGAAGAAAAGTTATTTTTAAATTTTATTTAGTTTTTGAAGATAAATTACATTTTACTTTAGAATATGACTTTTAACTGCACATTTGTACCTGATTAATAAGAATGCTTTTAATCAATGTGCATGACTTGTATATGCAGTTATTTTGTCTTTTTTTTGGTGTAACAGAAAATTTCATTCATTTCAAAAGGTTTTGATCACATCCTAAGACAGTTCAAGGTTCCAGTTGGTGGTGACCAGTTGACTAGAAGAGGCAAAGCACTTGTGTATGCTGGCAACTACACCGACAAAAAAGGTTTGAAGACCTTCAGCCATTCATTATAGAGCTATGACACCTCAAGCAAGACTTCCTAGAGGTGAGTCAATCTTGTCACACATGGTTACTGTTGACATTCTGCAATCTGTCAGTCAGAAGATATTTCATATAACAGGATTATGCATCTTCAAAACTGAAATGTATTCTTGCAGGTTGAAAGTTTGCTTCACATATTAAGTAAATATCTTGTACATAATAAAAGATGATTGCCCACATTCAAACCTTCCTATTAAAATTGTCACAACTCCAATATAAGTACTGGTATTGTGATCAATCAGCATCTGTGGTACATAGACCTCTTATTTATCCCCCCGCCGAAGGCGAAGGGGATATTAGAAATGCTCTTCGTCCGTCCGTCCGTCCGTCCCAATTTTGTCCGGAGCATAACTCCAAAAGTACTTGAGCAATTTTATTCAAACTTCATACACTGACAGAGCACATTGGGAGAAAGTGCAGTGTGTAAGAACAATAACTCTACCTTGTCTACTTTTAGAGTTATTCCCCTTTTATCAGATTTACTTGAAAAACTTTGTCCGGAGCATAACTCCAAAAGTACTTGAGGGATTTTCTTCAAACTTAATACACTGACATAGCACATTGGTAGGAAGTGCAGTGTGCAAGAACAATAACTCTACCTTGCCTACTTTTAGAGTTATTCCCCTTTATCAGATTTACTCTAAAAGTTTTGTCCAGAGCATAACTCCAAAAGTACTTGAGAGATTTACTTCAAACTTAATACACTGACATAGCACATTGGTAGGAAGTGCAGTGTGCAAGAACAATAACTCTACCTTGCCTACTTTTAGAGTTATTCCCCTTTATCAGATTTACTTGTCCAAAGCATAACTCCAAAAGTACTTGAGGGATTTACTTCAAACTTAATACACTGACATAGCACATTGGTAGGAAGTGCAGTGTGCAAGAACAATAACTCTACCTTGCCTACTTTTAGAGTTATTCCCCTTTATCAGATTTACTTTAAAAGTTTTGTCCAGAGCATAACTCCAAAAGTACTTGAGGGATTTTCTTCAAACTTAATACACTGACATAGCACATTGGTAGGAAGTGCAGTGTGCAAGAACAATAACTCTACCTTGCCTACTTTTGGAGGTTATTCCCCTTTACAGATTTCTTAAAAGTTTTTCCAGAGCACCAAAGCTTGAGGGTTTTTCTTCAAACACATAGCACTTGGTGGAGTGCAGTGTGCGTAACTCTACCTTGCCTACTTTAGAGTTTCCCCTTTATCAGATTTATTTGAAAAACTTTGTCCGGAGCATAACTCCAAAAGTACTTGAGGGATTTTCTTCAAACTTAATACACTGACATAGCACATTGGTAGGAAGTGCAGTGTGCAAGAACAATAACTCTACCTTGTCTACTTTTAGTCAAATAGAAAAATATCATACCTATACTGATAATGAACATTAATATAATTTTGCAAACCTTCTCTTCATTGCCTTATTCTTTTTCCACTTACTTGAAAACTGTACTCAGCATGACCATAACTATACGGCTTTTTAAGGATTTCCTCTCACCAAATAAAATGTACGAAAGTACAACCTTCAGGTAACTTTTTCCTGGCGGGGGGATTAACCATGTGTAACATGGCTCTTGTTTCTGATTATATATGTTGGGCTTAAAAAGATACTCAATATAACTGTTGTCAAAATAAGTGACTTAAAAAGCATCAATAATAGCATATTTGTAGAGGTTTAAGTTGAACATTCAAGACATCAAGGCAGTATTTAGAATATGTCACAGTACGATAAAGTGTTCATTTATCTATATTAAGTCTTTAATGGGTTGATATTGATTAATTTCAAAAGATACTCTTTCTTGATTATTTGTGCCAAAATGAAGCATTATTCAATGTAACTGTGTTGTTCTTTAAAATAGTATTTATTTATCATGTTAAGTTCATTGCGCACAGTATCTATGTTTGAAGAACATTATCAGGTAGATGTAGGAAGTGCCCCTATAATAGAAAGGACTTCCCTAAATAAATCATGACTTTTGATTACAGAGCTTTTTCAAAAAATTATTAAACTGAAATTATCAAATTCACATAAGATAAGGGAAGAAAGAGTGTTAAAGTATATGAGAAATAATTATTAACAGTGTTGGCAACCATATTGTGACTATATATATGATGTTTATTTTTAGAAAGCGTACAAAGAATTGTTCAATGTGAAGTCATTACGACAGCCAGGAACATTGTACCACTTCAAGTCCAAATTACAAAGAAGTGATGTGAATGGGAAAGTTAAAGGTGCATTCAAGCCCCATTATGATCTCATTATTAGTGTTGGTAAACAAATGATTGCCGACCAGTTCCTGGAATATTTTGGCATGGAGAATGCTACATCGCCCCCAACCAAAAACAGTGTACCTGCAGGAATCGAAGGGAAGTCAACCAGTGAAAAGTCTAGAGAAATGCATGCAATGTTGAGGAAGTTTGTGTCACATTATGGGTATGATAAATTGTTGGATAGAAATAAAAATTCCACAGATGAGGTGTACAATTACAGCAGTAATTTATGTCACTGGGTACTACAGTTGCTGCAGATGGAGGACATTGCCAAGGAAGGAGACATGATTCGTTTGATACCAAGTCTGATGCATTGTGTGCCATTCTTCTTTTCACACGCGCGGCTGTCCAAGTATTTTGTTGAATGTCTAGAATTCATCTTGAAATGTGGGTATCTTTTAAGTCCACTCCAAAGAATTAGAGTGTTAGTAGGTGCATTCACAAATTTACGTGGTGGATTAGGCAACAACATTGAGACAGATTTAGTTCAAGAGAACTCAGTTCGAAATCAGAAGAACATGATTAGGGCTCTTGGGGCAAACAAAAGTGAAAAAGCTATCTTGCGATGTACAAAAGCAGCAGACACTGTTTTACAAATATCTGAACAAGTTGACATAGCTGTCTCTTTGAAGAAACAGGCCAGTAGACATCATAAACCGAGAACAGAGCGAGATGAAACAGAAATTATGAGAATACTCAGAAAATTAAGGCCATTCCAAAAAACTGAAGGCCGAAAATTTGAAGGACATGAAAATATTAGGGAATCCCCTTTCCATAAAATTGACAAAGATGATTTGTATTACAGAATAAAACAAGTTGTGAATAGACTGTATTGGGGCCAAACATTTGGTGATGAGCAAGATTCTGATAATGATGAAATGTAAACAACAATGGCATCTTTTGTCTATTTCAATGTACAGTAAATTCCATTTATAACAAACTCCTTGGGACCATTCAGATTTGTTCCTTGTATCCAAAGTTTTTTTAATATCCATATAACATTTTCATATGAAATAAATAAAGTAAAAATTTCGGGTCGAGAAAAATAGTTCATTATATCTGGATTTTCACTACATCCAGAGTTGTTATCTACAGAGTTGACTGTATAGCAATTGAAATAACATAATGAAGCTATTCACTTTATAATGACACTGGCTTTCAAAAACCTTTAAGTGGAAGTAACACTTTAAGATACTCTTCAGTCTCAAAACTAAATTAAAAATTTCTGTATGTTCTCAGCTTACTATTTCTAGAACTATGTACACTTTGCAAGCAATGTACAGACACCATCCAGTCATCTAGATATTAAGAAAAATTAAGATTAAGAAAGTTTTCTTGAACTTTATTTAATGTATTCTGATACAAATGAACATTTTCCATATCAGTATACTCATTGCAGTGATATTTTTTAAGCAACTCTTTTACTGTATAATGCCAGTTTCTACACTATCTAAATGACTTGAGAAATCCTTTGACAACTAAAAGTAACAGAAATCAAAATCTATAATTTAAGCTGAGGTTTGAATTAACCTTTTAAATTATTAATTACCAAAATACAATTATGAAACTTACTGAAATATTCCTAATATGAAATATATAGAATTTGATGAAGGTAATACTCAGTCACATATATGTATTGTATATATTTTTCATTTATGTTGTTTCAATTTCCAAACTTTGGAGACCAAATTGTTAAAGCATGGGGGATTGTAAAGAAGACCCAAAACAGGCATAACATTATGCAACAATTGATAAATTAGGATATAATATTGCATAATAAAATACAATATAATGAGGTCTCAAAATATGTAAAATGATAGTAATGTATAGTATTGTTTTAGACTTTGTATTTTAAAAGTTCTTTCATTTCAAATAGCTGTAACTTAACATGATTTTCTTTTCAAACTTTGGACAATAGTAAGTGCATACTGATACTTAAATATGTTAATTGGAAGACAGGTGCAACATTTATTGCCTTGTACAGTCTAAACAGATCAACTAAACCTAATAGCATTATAAATAATTGCACAAAGAAATATGGTCTTGTCAGACACTTAAGTCTGCAAATTTTATTAATGCACATTCTCCTTCTTAAATGATCTTCTTAGGGATATTGTTAAGTTTAAGGAAAATCGTAAGATTTGACTTAAGTTGCCACTGGAATATGACCCCAGATATGTAAGATGGCACATTAAAGTCAAGAAAATGTTTTAAAAAAAATTTATATAACTGTTGTTCAATATGATATTATATTCAGTCTTTAGTTCTTACAACTGTGAGTATTTGAAGTTAAAAGTACTATGTTGACAAAAATGAAAACCATTAACTCTTGCATTGCCAAAAAGCGAGTGCTGAATATTGAAATATTGCAAAATAACCAACTTGTCGTTGTATTACAGAGATACAAGCAATCTCTCTATGCTCACTGTGTAAAAATATGGCTACATGTAGCTAACAAAGCATAAATGTATACAAAACCACCAAGAAGTACCTCACAGTACCATAACATACTTAAACATAGTGACTTTATGAAACTAAAGGCTAAACTTGTTCCTACTTTTGATGATTTGGTGCAATAAATATATATGCATTTCACTTTGTACAATACACGTTCACTTATTGCTCAACACAATATGAGCAGCATTTCTCTTTTTCATAAATGTGAGATTTAGAAAAGCCAAATTGTTCAAGAATCATTCACGCAAACATCTCTCATCATTTTTACAATAGTCAATGATGTCTTGTTCTATTCCTGGTAAACTATAAGAAACATCTCTGTTACTGTAATACAAGAGTGCAGTTGCATTCTGGCCCTGCCTACCTGCACAGCCAATTTCTTGTAGGTACTGTGAGATACTTCTTGGTGGTTTTCCATGAATAATTCTGACCGCTGAAGGAGGGTCAAAGCCCATACCAGAGACTGAAGAAGTTAAAACCAGTCTTACTCTAGGGTTTTCAGACTGTAGGTCACTTACTGTTTTTTCAATAACATTTGTGTCCTGGTTTGAGTAAAGAACAGCATAACAAGATGTTGTTATATCTTCCATCCCAAATAAGAACTGAAGGTAAGCAGTAGCTTGGCTGATATAAAACAGTGGCATGAATATTAGTGTACATGTAACTGGGTAATTATCTGGGTTTTTCTTAAGGTTGTTACATTCATCTTTAAAAATCTTCTCATAAATCTCAAACACATCCTGGCTTTGTAATTTACAAACTTTCTTTAAAAAAATGTTTGGTCTGTCAAGGTTCTCTTGGACTATAACTGGAACTGGCTTGTCTAAGCCTAGTGTTGATGGCAGCTTTTTCATCTGTGAGATGGTTAATGTGCCACTTAGTGCAATGAATGGCTGCTGGCTGAAAATTGCTTGCAAAGTCTTGAGCTTCTGGTAAGCTGTCCTGAATTCTGCTCCCCTGAAATGACACATATAATTATATATTGTTTTTTCATAGCATTATACTGTAAAAGCAAAGTTTTATGGTAATACTGCCATATACAATTACACAGGCGTGTATTACAAGTTGGTCTTGAGCAAATACATGTTACACCATTTGATACCAGTGTATACCCAGGTCAGCTGGCACACTTGTATATATGCAACCAATATTCAGTAACTATTATATGTTATTATGTTTATATGTTAAGTGGTATATGGGGATATTTTACCCCCCTCGATTTATATTTCCCGAGCCGTCGGGGTAATATTATGTTGAGGCGGGTAATATATCCCCATATATCGTGTAACCAGGCTATAATATTAGCCAAATTCTTTCATTCAATTTTTAATAAAAAAATTGAATTCTATTATTTTACTTTCAAATTTTGTTAATTAAATATGTTTAATTAAAAGTACATCAAGAACTTTATATTTTTGAATATAGCTTGTTTTGACATATTGTACTTTATCTTAAATATCTCCTGCTACAATATGTCAGTATTTCTTGTTATCACTTTATCAAAGACAATTTGATTATAATACAGATTTTGCTTTTAGCACCAAACATATGAGCTTTTGTTAAGAAAACACCTTGGCTTCCTTAACTGATTTAAAATTGATAAGTTAGATATTTATAAACTATAAACTTTTTAATTGTTAAGTAACAGATTATTGCTTTTTGTTACAAAGATTCTTATTGGTCAAATTCATAAATTACTTTTAAATTTTTATTGGTTAATTATGTTACCCTAGACATTGCCAAAAGAAAGATATCTTTGTATTACAACTGAAAAAGTTAGTCTTCATTTGAATTTTGAATAAACAACATCTATTCTTAAAATATGCTTTGAACTAGCAAGTGACTTTGGTGCTTGTCTTTCATGTGTTTATCTTACTACATTGGAATAATTAATTTTTTTAACAGATTACTAGATACAGTAAACCTCGGTTATAAGGAACTCGGATATAAGGAACACTCGGTTATAAGGAACAGTTTTCAAATCCCCGATCTAAATCCTTCCTTATTCAATGTAAAAATCCTCGGTTATAGGGAACTCGGTTATAAGGAACACTCGGTTATAAGGAACAAATTTTGCAGTCCCAGAGTACAAAATTCAATGGAAAACACCTCGGTTTTAGCGAACAGACATAAAGAATAAAATTATTAAAAATCGGAACGCTGATGACGTCAGAGTAACGTCGGCACTTTCATGCGCGTTCATGTTAGCCTACTTGAATAAATTATTTCATTTCTATAATGTTTAGTTTGTTAATTCACGGATACGATAAAAAGAACAAAATATAATACTATCAAAAAGTTTAAAATCTAAGTATTTTATGTTAAATCTTAAATATTTGGTCAAATATTATTCACTCTCAACAATCTCAAACGAGTATCCTTGATTACTTCAAGAAGTCATAAGCACTCATGTACAGACATTATGTTACTGCCGGTGTAGATTCCATATGTAAATTTGAATAGATTTGAATCTGCGATATTTTTCTTGTACATGTACATGACAATGTGTGCAAAAAAAAATGAACATGCACATGTAATTATATTTTATTTTAGTATTAAATTTTATTCTATTCCTTTTAACATCATGCTGTCGAGCTGGGAAGGAAAGGACCGGTACTAGACTCGCAACTTTCTCACTAAAAACTCATGTTCGGCCCGATGTTCAGTAAAATAATGTTCGCTATAAAAATTGTGTTCGCTATACAAACCTCGGTTACAAGGAACTAGTTCGCTATACGGATATAAGGTACCTCGGTTATAAGGAACAATTTTCTGATGTCCCAAGCTGTTCCTTATAACCGAGGTTTACTGTAATTAAAGAAGAAACTATTAGAACTTTACTATGGAGTTCGTTATTTGTCCAATTGTTATAGTGGGACACAGGCCCCTGTGATCTCGGGATGAGCGGCAGACACCTTAACACGATAATAATATAGAGGTTGTAGGACACCTTCTGAGAAATTTCCATGAAAATTGTAAGCTGTTGTGTAGGAAAACTTGGCGAACTAACCACCATGGCACATACTATGCTGACCTTTGTCCAGTAAAGCTGAAAATCAGTGTGTTCAACTGTTGAACTATCCAGAGATATGAAATGACTCAAAGCTTCTTCAGATTCTTTTACTTTTTTATATGCCCTCCAAACAGCAATATCTACCAAAAGGCCTCCACCAGGATTTGAACCTGGATCTCTTTCCAAGTAAGACAAGGAAAGTGTTCTACAATTGAACTACAAAGGCTGTTATGGGTAGAAATATACCACTTGGAGGCTTTTTTTTCAAAAGAGAGCACTACTGTATACTGTAAGGGGAAGTAACCACTGCGGGGAGTTTGCCGGGCCTTTGGCACAGAAATAGTTAATGTGTGGATAGTGATTTATTCTAACACAATCTGCAACTTTTCGTATATAGATATGGAGGGAAAAAAAGCTATACATTATTTTACGAAAAAATACATCACGTTTTCTACGGGCAAAACATGGGGTAATGTCGCACGCGTCCAATCGCTTTCCGTTCTTGTAAGTTACTATGGAATGTTGCTACGCGTCGGACATAGTTCGTGGTATCGGGTCACTCTCAAGTCCGTTTCCTGGAAGAACCAGTACTGGTGCCATATGAGGCAGTACGGTCGTGGCCCCAGTGGGGCTTGTACACGCAACCTCCGGGATGATGAGCGGCCGACACCTTAACCTCTACACCACCGCTCCCCTCGTGTAAGAATCGAAATAATAAGTGCATCTCTGTATTTTATCGTGGAATAAAATACAGCCAGTCGTTCGGATGCGAACAATTACTACACACTCGTGATTTAATTACTACGCATCCAAATTTCTGACTTTATTTTATTAAACGATAAAATACAGGGACAGATTTATTATTTATTAATTACAGATGACTTCTATGTTGATTATTTGTACTAAAATGGGGCATATTTCGATATAATTTGTTCTTTAAAATTGTTTTACATTCTTTGAGCACATTATTTGTTTGGAGAATATAATCTGCTAGATGTAGGGAGTGCCCCTTTTAGTTGTTTTGGCATCCAGCGTAAAGCTTCAGTTTTTCAAGTTTACATCTAGAGAAAATTTAAACAACTACGGACGTATCGAGGTTTTCTTTCCTCTTCTCCTGCTGACAAGAAGTTATGTGATCTTTCACCGTCTAATCATGATCTGTATTGTTCTCTATTCAGCTAATAAATTCCACTGACCACCACATCAATATACAATCATGGTTGTGGCCGAACGAAATGAGTCAATATATGAAATTTAACGGACTAAGTTTTGTTCTTGAAACTTTTAATTGGGATAAAGTCACGTGATTAATTCTTACTTGGACGGAGATTCGTATTACAGGCTTTACTGTCGGATGCTGGACCGGTACACTTGGCTCCGTAGTGCTTCCAGGGGCGTGCCTGGGCATACGCACGTGCGTACGACTGGTTTGAAAAATCGAAAATTTAAAAACGCCAAATATGCATTAAAAAGTGATGCCTCACTAGGGTTAGGTCTTTTAGAAATTCTTACAGATTTTCAAAAATCCCCAGTTCTGTCAATGTCAAAATTATCAAGATTTGAAATTTAGATAATTTAAAGTAATTTGTCAATGTGGTCGTTAAATTGAACGGGCATCCCTTTATAGCTTTTACGCGACTCCTTGATTGGCTTCTCTCTGCTTTGTAACTAATTTAATATGGCGTCTGCAAGCATTGTTTTTGATCCCCCTGACAAGGACCGTTTTGTCATTAAAGTTGGACTTGCAGACAACAATGACAAGATGAGTCTACTCACCTCCAAGTGGGACACTGTCCACCAATTCACTTTTCCAAGCAGGTTTTGATATATATGTCATTTATTATTAGTTTATAACTTTATAATATCTGACGGTGGGCGAAGTCGTAGATGTAAAGACTGACTACTATTCGGGTATGATGTTAAGATATCCCGCACTACCACTAACCACAGGTTTAGGACAATGATCGTGAAAAAAAATATTTAAAAAGAGGGTGTGCTTTTTTCAAAAGATACAGTGTACTTTTTTATTTTTGTGATTGAATGTATAAAGTTCCTGTGCACTTATATCATTAATAATTATTGTCTATTGGATAAGACCTTAAAACCACGGCCACATGTATCGGGTTCTATGTATTGGTAAGAAGTAGGGCATAAGTTGTCAAAACCCCATGTGTCTGTTATTTTTGTATGTTAGTAAACATTTACATGTATGTCTTGTGTGTGTGTGTGTGTGTGTTTGTGGTGTGTTTTTGTGTGTTTTGTGTTTTTTTTTTTTTTTTTGTTTTTTTTTTTTTTTTTTTTTTTTTTTTTTTTTTTTTTTTTTTTGTATTAACGATTGTGTGTTTGACATTGTTTTTGTTGCCTCCTAAACATTTTGCAGCTGTAAGTTAGGTGCTTCAGAGTAGTTGAAATATGCTGGAAATTGCACCATTTCATAAACACATTTCAATTTTGTTTCCGTCGGGAGAGGAGACCCCTCCCGCACCCACCTCAACTCAACCACCAACGCAAGCCTTGTCTGTATCCGTCCCTGACCTATCTTCACTGCCCCGCCTGCAATGCGTCCGCCGAAAGATCGTTTAGCAGCAGGCAACGGCTCAAAATATATTTAAGATCAACCATGTCCACTGACGGGATGTCCGGGTTGAGATCGAGGTATCAGTGTCGACCTTCGCACGCATAAAAAGATAATAAAAAAAATCCGGCGACTAGAATCGTTGAATCTTTACGCTATGCTTCATCGGTGAATACATGAGTGGGAACGGAATATTTATCGGGGGTTCCGACGATGAGCATAACCTGGCTCGCGCTTAGACTATATAAAAATTAAACGGGCCTAGATTTTTATACTGTTTATATCACTTTTCTGCTAGAAGTGACATGAAATAGTTTTTCAACCAGTCATGTACATGTATGTAAATATTTTAGACATTTTGTGTTTAAATCAAGTTAGTAAACTGTTATATGTTGACTGTAGTTTTGTCCAGATGACTTCCAAATTGCACCTATATGCCATTCTAATAACTAAATTCCGTGGGGGCAAAGTGCGTATTTCTCATTTAGGCCCAGGCAAGCCCCTGGCTTCAGTGCTGGGTTCGTGCAAGAACGTGTTCTGCTCGTGGTGCCTGAGAAACATGTCGCCGTGCACGCGCTACAAATAGTCCACGTTGTCCAACCACTATTAACAGAGTCTACGTAACATAAAAATGATACCAATAACAACAACGACAACAACCAGCACAATTTCAGAAATGAACAACGATGTCATGTAGTAGAATGTACACCCTAGTTTTCAAGAACAGTCGTGTTTAGCGGGGTTCTTGACCATCCTTCTTCAGATAGACCAGTAATGGACACTAGATTGCCAATATTCTCACATAACGAGTAAGGCTAACAATAAATGATGTTCATATTAGAAATTGAGTAGGCCCAGGATTAATGTACGTAACACAATGATTTATTCACCTAATACTGATGAAATTTCAGTGCTGAAAATGAAGTTGCAAGAAAATCTCGACCCGAATTGATTGTTCACATCAAAGAATCCTTTTACATGAAAATTATTTTCCGCCATTTTAGTACACTCATAATAGAAAAATACTCAGTTAACCTTTAATAAAATAATATCATGTTTCGTAGTTAAAGTGGCCTTCTTGACACTCAATTCCTGAGCGATAACTGGAGTTAGTTGTTGTTGTTGTTGTTGTTGTAGGAGTAAAACGCCCGTTCTAACCGTATTTTGGTAATATCCACAGGCGGGCAGTTTACATAACCATCGTTCCACTAGACTCCTATCCTCCGCAAGAAACTGCCAACTTTCTTACATAAAGGGACAGAGTCGGGAGCAAGGCTCGAACCAACGAGAGATTACAATGTTTTCAACTACTCGACAACGGAGGTAGACTGTAACACGGAGTTTCCTGAGACCAACGAGTAATTTACATGTTATACATAAAAGCAAACATTTTAACAACATCGCATCACGTGGATTACAGTAAGAACAATGTTTATTTCACCAAAATCTGAGAGCGAGCAGCTTTAAAGTCCCAGGATCCTTTTTGAATTTTCTGATATTGTAACATAGATATACATGTACTGATAGGATAATGATAAACCATGTTCTTTACACTCTAAAACTTTATATTTCTAACATGTACACCGATTTAAAGTAAAGATTTTAATGTTTTTGGTATAAACAAAGGTCATTTCCACCGGTTAGACATCTTTCTTTGTAAAATAAGAGCTACTTGTAAATGTGATCCTGGGGCTTTAACTCAAATTACTAGGAATTTAACCAGTTACAAAGTAATGTAACAGCGTATTCTACGACAATATTGTTACAAATACCAGTTTACTGATTGGCTAAAACCAAGCTAGGTATTATAAATGACCAATCAGGAACTAGGGCAATGGAGATCCAGGATGAGAGGGTCCAGGGATTGATCCCCATCGGTGGTATGGTGTATGTGACCTTAGTTCAACATTGCCTCATTCTGCCTCCGAGGCTGAATTCGTCTGAGAGCGATTTACCTATTAAAATTTAAGAACTTGTTTCGCGATCGAGAATTATATCTGATTAGTGTAATATCAAAATATGTCAGCATCTGTCAGCCTGGAATTTGTGCATGACATTCTGGCAACTTCTGCATCTTATTGGATGTAAACTATCCGCTGATAACTGTTCTAAAAGGTTAGAAATAGGTACATGTATCATGTACATGTAAGTAATTATACATACAATGTAAAAAGCTTAATTGTCTATGTTGAAAGTGCAGCAATAATCAAAATTTGTGTAAATTGCAAATCACTTCTGTGCCTGAAAGTAGATACCGATACAATCAAAGGGGCCAGGTACAATCAAAGGGGCCAGGCACAATCAAAGGGGCCAGGCACGCTTGATTTTTTAGCATAGTACACTGTATATATTAGTCTATACATACTATATATCAAGTTAAAAAAATTAAACGTGCCTAGCCCCTTTGGGTACAATGCATAGAACTGACACAGAACAGAACAAATACATATATATTGATATAACATACACCGGATATAAGGAACACATTAAGATGGTCCCGTGTAGTTCGTTATATACAGAGTTTATTGTAGATAAAATTTGTTTAAGACATAGTGATACGATGGAAATGGACAGAATATCGCGCAAAACAGAACATTACAAAATATAGAAGAACCGTCCATCTTTATTAGCGTAACTAAAGTATGTTACCATAAAATATGTTTACTCATAATTATGATTATTAACCTTGAGTTTTAAACAGATAATCGGGAAATTTTCGCATCTACAAATTACAAATGTACATTAAAAATAAGCCAGATCATATATTTTCAAACCAGCGTTTTACATTTTTTTCTTCACATTTGTTTTGTATTTCGTGACAAGAAATAGCAAGTCACGCGAATACAACCCAAACTAATTGGCTTACCATCTCATCATTAACGTAGAGACACGCTGTCCATCCTTGCTTCCAATGCAGACCGTTAACCTCTAATAGGAAGTTTGATTCCAATCCATCGTATTACAGTTTGCTGAACGCCATGTTGTTTATGTCGCACGTGTAAATTGGTCGTTCATTGTGAGAGTAGCGCATAATACAGTTCCCCGCGCTGGACACGTGCATTGTGCACAGCAAGGCTAACAGCTGGTACTTAAAGCGCATGACTAAAATGTATAATTAAACATTTGTTAATAGTCATCTAAATCAAACCTTCGTCTGCCTAAAAGGGTAGTCTCAATAATAAGACTCCAAACGCAGACCCATTTTACATACGGACATTTTATAGATACAAATAAGTCATGCTGACTAATCGTCAGCTGTTTTCTAGCTCTTTTAACAGCTTGCTTTGTTTATCTACAGGTCCCTTCGTCCAAGAAATAGATACAAATAAGTCAGTCTGACCAATTGTCAGCAAGACTAATTGAAACAAGTTGCTGTTTTCACTGGCTTTGCCAAGTGACATAGTTTATACCAAGTTAAATAAGAAACGAAAGGTCAAGCGATTCAAATACAATCTGGACAGCCAAATGATACTTTGTATTAATATTATTTGAATACAAATCTTAACCAAAAATATTTCGCGTAGTGAAGAAACCTTTTCTTCCAAGCTTACCCACATTTCGTTTCTTAACACACCTGGAATAAAGAAACTTGAATAAGAAAAATACTTACCATAGTTGATGCATTCCAGTTAAATCCAATATATGCAGTTTTGATATATCCTAGTGAAATAATATTCCTAAATAAGATTTATCTGTAACACAAAACGCGTGTATTCTTTAATTCTCCAAATTAGTCACGAAGGCTAGAAGAATTACAACCTCCGCTTTTTGTTGATTATGTCCCTTTAACCTGTCCGATTTCCACAAAATAAAGTTTATTCTGTAGGTTATTAAAGCTGTTATATGCCCCCTAATTTGTTATATATTCGTGTCGTCTTTATTACTAATGATATAATTTAAGAGCGCGTGTAGGTGGCAAAATTTCACTACATTTCCTACCCTGTATAATATTCAAATTTTAAATTAATTTTTGAATTGAAGCCAAAAGTGATTTGATCACCTAGTACTAGTGTAAGACAAACTATCTATCGTATTTGGTAATATAATAAATATGTTTAATAGTCTGTTTTTGCTACTACATGTACATTCATGGTGATTGTTTAGGTATAGTTCGACAATGTCAAAAGTTGTGCAACTTGCGGAGATGTTTTGATGTGTTCTATCTTACTTATGGTGATGATACATTGATTTCAATACAGAGAACCCCAATTGTCATGCAAATAAACAGTAATACAGACAAATATGTGTTGTACAAATTAAGGATATAAGTCATGCAATAAAGAGTTTGTTGACCATTATTTTGAGAGAATATTGTTCTAGTACATTTTGTAGTTTTGTGCGCACATAATGTACTGGATCAGTTTGGTCAGTGTCCCTACCTCCCCAGGGTGATGCTTGTGTCCACACGCGTCTGATTCCAGCTCTGATCGACTTGATGCGTAGGAACGCGTTATCCGAGGGTAACCGAAAGCCCCTAGTCACCAGTGTCATACTTCGGTGTAGTTTATCTGCATACCCTGATCGAGCCAGCTTTTTGCATATTGTGATATTACAAAAGGTTCCCAAGTTTGAGCCATTCAATGTCTCTTTCAGTATGCACAGGCGGCATATATTTACTGCGAGGTAAACCGCAGAGTACCCACACCGCAGAGTATGCAAGCATCACCCACATCCAAATCCGGTCCAAATTACTACTCTGTGCTCCCATAAGTCAATATGACATTCTCAAGCCTGAAATCGAGAGTCTAAAACGAGGCTTCGGAGATTGCTTGACTGAGCCACAACGACAGGAACCCGAGCCCCCGACCAGTGAGCCACAACGACACGAACCCGACCCCCCGACCAGTGAAGTGTAATGTCGGTGGCGTTGATCCTAGGGCCTGATTTCCAGCAAACATTTCCTTTACCGACTAATTTAAGTTAACCATGCTTAGTTTTGTTTTAATCAACGTGTCAGAGGCAATCCGAGTGTATGATATACATTTGTAGTTATTAAAATCTATCTTCGAACCATGGATCTATTAATACCGGTTTGTTAATACATATTCGATTTGGTTCGCTTCGACTTCCTGTTATGAAAATGTAAAGAAAACGTGTAAAATGTTTCCGGAATATGTCAGACTTTAGTAAAGATCTACCTAGTTTTAGTCGCGTATACAGTTTATTTAATATACGGTTGACATTATATTATAATAATCTCGTTAGTGGTTTTTGGTTAACTGTAATGTCGCGTTCTTTGCAATAAACTGACCACCGATTAAAAAGTTTCTCTTTGGTTTTACTCCTGATGATACTGTGTGTTTCGGTCACACATACTCAAGTTTAGCGGGCGATTTAGTACCAGTCTCAACTGTCGTCTGCTTTTTCATTTCCTATTATGTAAATGTGACTGGGTATCCATGTGAATTTTGCATTATATAACCTAGTTTGGATAATGTGACAGTGACGTAACAGATATAAGCCTATGTGTACACAAAAGTTTACAAGCATTGCGTAAACAGGTAGAGCATGTATATTGGAAAGGGATACATGAACAAACGATGCGCTGGTACAGTGGGTAGGGGGCTGGGTGTCTGCAAATAAAGATTTTAAGGACTGGTTCGATCCTCATCGAAGCTTCATAACGATAAACAGTAAATGGAAGTAAAATGACTAAAACTTTGAAAATTTCTATAACCATTTCAAGCACGAGCATTTCGTGCTTACTGGCATCTCGTGTAATGGAATATGTATTACGTACATTGGACTAGTATTACCAAAATTACGATTATTTGTCCAAGGCAATTCATCAGCAAGTAATGAAGGTACATTGTTCTTTTGAACTGTTGCTGTTTGATGAATTGTCAAATAAAGGCAAAATTTGATCTTCATTTGATTGTTTAATTTGTTCCAAGTACAGAAAAAAAACATGAATTAAAATGATTATAGAAGTAAACATATCAATGAAACAAAAAAGAAGAAATAAATTAAAACTATCTTACTGAAAAAAAGAGTAAAAATTTGAATGTACATGTCCCTATATGAACTCCTGTTCTACACAACCAATATAATCAGAAACAGGAGTCGTTACCTACTGCACTTAAGTGACAGCGACTGTATATAATGTACAAAATAATAAAATTATAATACTGACATTAATTACGTCGAGTGCTCTCCCTTGTATTAAGATAACGTGTTTACCCGATAAAAGTAGACTCTTCTGTTGCGTCATTGTAAAATTATCCTAACGCGACAGTACTGTTCGATTTCGTAAACAATGTGTTTATAAACATGGGTCATTCCATTTATTTTATATATTAGGGATTGAAGCATTGGTGCATATAAAGATCAATATATTTATTATTCCAATAGAACGACAAAGAAATACTGGTACAATGGTAAAGGTGCTGGCTTATAACATTGTATATCGCGGTTCGATCTCTGGACTGAACACTATTTTTTTTTATGTTTATGTTTTTATACCTTATTTCTTGAAAACAATCGTAACGCTTATAAGATATACAATATGTTGTTGTTTAAGTTCTTTTATAACTCAATTTTTCAATCGTGTTTATAGCCTCTTCATGGACAAGACGTGGTTGATACAAAATATGCCAAAATATTCGTTATTTATAGAATTTAAAAGGAATTAAATCTCCAAAAGTCAGCTTTCGTATAACATGCTTTGATCTAAAAGAAAATATATTTTTAACGTTTTCTTCCGTCTTAATAGTTAGGTAAGATGTGCTATAATAACGCCAGGAAATCGCCCACTTTTCCCCCAAAAGAAGATGGGAATTTCAGTGGTTATATCAACCTATATAAGACACGCAGTCGGCACAATATTATAGAAAAATTTACGCCGCCATTTGTTTTCCTGGTAAAATGGGTCTAAGTAAATGGGAATTGACTTCAGCAGAAAAAATGTGATGACTACTTTCCCTCTTTCGTAGCTAAACGTGGCGGCCAAAACGTGACACTATGACAGGTGCATTAAACAACGCTACAGATCGTGGTCAATAGACGTTTTTTGAATAACGTACCGCGGCAAACTCGCCTTAGCGGTTAGCTGCGCCAATTCAGCGTTCCAGACAAAATATCAGCGTTCCAGACAAAATTGGGGAAATACTTTTACAGCAGAGCAGATGAATTTCTTTTTAAAAGTTTTAAGAAAGCATTAAGTTTATCAACCCGTGATTAGCTGTTTTTGAAGAATGAAAAAAGGGGGTGGGGTTGGGAGGGAGAGTTGTTTTCGTAAATGTTTTAGTCATTACCACCGGAAAGCGAAATCCAAAATGGTTCCTGTAACGGAGAACCAAAATTCAACTTAGACGTTTATTAAAATTATTGTAAATTCATTTGACATTCAATTCATATATTCTTTATTAACGTGTATCCTATAGGCGGTAAAAACCTGGTTTTCCCCGTATTCTGATAAGTACATGATAATTATTAATTATTCTGCATTTATAATTAGTCACCAACATCCCGTCCTGAAATAAACGACATATATGCTCCATTGTCAAAGATCCCCTCCCACATCCCAATTGTTGTTAATATGATTTATGAACTCGAAGTTTTGCAAGACCGCGGATTATTGTTTTTTACTGTTTCAGGTGAAGCAGAAGAAAACCCGCTATAGCCATCGCTGATGCGTTACAAATACTGGGAGATGGGTCACTCTGTGTTTGTGAGAGGCTGTGCTGGAAAATACGTCAGGAATATCTGTGTGCTGGATGTCGGCGACTTACACAAAGCCTATAACGATATAGGGTTATTCGTAAATAAATTTAACATAGACTTCGAGTACCTGGCTCTGGATTGCTTAGAAGAGATTCTGTACAAGAAAACATGGGACCAGTGCATAAATGACGTAAACATTGATACGACGGATTTCAGACATTTGGACTATGTGAAAAGAAAATTATATGTTTCACCATAAGTTTTAAAAATTATGTATACATGTAGGGCCTAGCTGTATATTACATATAATTATACATATATTTTGAAATATACAGCGGGATATTACTTGACCAAACCAGAATCCGTTTTCCTAGAGGTTTATTTTTACATTTAAGGAATTTTACTGTCAGGTTTTTGTCTGAATTTGTATTGATTAAAATAATCAGTTATGCTTATAACTGCACGCTCTCAGATTTTGGTTCAAACACAAAAATATCCGTCTGAAATTAACATACTATAGAATGAATCATCAAATAAAAAGGTTCCAGTATAATTTCATTCATGTACTTCTTTTATTCATACGCTTCCAAATAATTTAGCGTTAATAAAGCCATCCGAACCGACAATAAAAGGAAAAACATTGCTCATGGAACATACATGTATAACACAGAGATCTAGTTCAACTTGGTCTGTGAAGTGAGTCATCGCCTCCGTGGTCGCAGACTTTAAATCAATCTCGTCGGTAACCTCTCATTGCTTAAGGATCATGGGGTGCGATCCTCGCTACCACCCAAGTTTCTTTAATTCATGTGAGAAAGTTGACAGTTTCTGAACAGAAAATAGGGTTGTAAGTATTGGTTCTTCCCAGGAACGATGGTTTGGCGAACTGCCCGCCTGAAACAATCACTAAAACGCGGTTGAAATGGGCGATACACCAGTGTTTTATTGTTTCCAGAACCTGATTGATGTTGTTTCCAGTAATGAATTCGGAATATTCCAAACCAAGTTTCTGAAAAGAAATGGTAGATAAATACAGCTGACAGTTTCCATTTTTTAAAAAGAAGCACATACAGTAAATGTTGACTTGTGCACGCCATCTTTGCAACCATTTACAGACTGACGCTCGAAACCCCGGCAAGGAATAGATCCTTGTTGTTGTTGTTTTTTTCTTCTCTGGTAAAGTTTCGGTACTAAATCTTTCTTTTTATCCAAACATGCCAAGATTATCTAAAGCGGTTAAAATGCGCCCAAAGCAATAAAACTCGGGAATCATGTTTACCCTTGTTCATCAATCAATGAGCGTTAGAATCGAAAACAGAATCCGTTCAGCAGTTTTATATCGGCTGATAAACAACGGATTTGGAGCTATGATGCATACTCATATGTCATAAAGGCCATCGTCGACTACAGCGTATAGCTGAAACTCAAAAGAACACACAATTTAGAAAATATTTTCAAAAGTTCAACAATCATGTTTAATATTGTATATGTATATACATGTACAGCAAACGTCCGTCTTCATCAAGGACAATTCTTAAAGGGGAGCGGTGGTGTAGAGGTTAATGTATCGGCCGCTCATCCCGGAGGTTGCTGGCGAGCCCCACTGGGGTCACGACCGTTCTTCCTCATATGTCACCAGTACTGGTTTTTCCAGGAAGTGGACTCGGGAGTGACTTGATAAGCTACAAGCTTTCTTGACAATTGAGCTAAAATAAATTAGTATAAACTAATGCGGTACTTGATTTCTTACAGTAAGATGATAAAAGCATATTCAGGTTGTCACACTGCGAGTAAAGCCATACTGCAGTCACGTTCCAGCCTTTCAAGCGTGACATGGTGTCGCACGTACATACAATATGCAAAATTTCAAACCATATCTGTGATATAAAACTCATTTGTTAATTTAAACATATTGTGAACAATATAATTTTTAGTCGGTTTGATAATGTCGCTATTTATGTACATGTATTTAATGTTAATACATGTATGTGTATCTTTATTAACTATACACGATGTTTAATAGAGAACGGTGACGTAGCTACCAGGGTAATGTCGTCTACTAAGGTCGGGTTTCCAGAAAGCACTGTGCCTATTGTCGCACCGTAACCGGAAGTCTCTAACTCATTCAAGAGGTCATTGATATGCACGAGATATAGGAACCCTGACATTACTCCTCCTTGTCTTACAGATTTACGGACGTCAATGATTTCGGACTTCTTATCAAAGATCAACAATTGTTTTCAATTTTTTGTTACTGTTTCGAAATACGCCCCACAACTTACGATTAACACCTAGTTGTAACAGTTTATAGAACGACGACGTCAAATGCTTCCTTCATATCGAGTTGTGCTATGTTAACATTACTATGAAGTTCAAGATTGTGAGCAATAACCTCCTGTAAGTTAAATTTAAATTTAAGTTAAACAGAGTTCTTTGTAAAACATTTTAAACATGAATAAAGAAATCATATTCCCGGCAATAAATAAATGCCTCTAGTACCAATGCTAATACATGCAAATGTTCTTTATATTTGGACATTTTAAAGTATTATAACTTATACGGTAGTTCACATTTAGAATATAGAAATACCTATCTCCCAAACCCGAAAATGTGTACTACAGTAACTATATTTTTAAAGTTCGCTTCAGCTGAAAGTTTTCTTCAGAAAGATGCACAATTAAGAAACGATATTCAAACGTCAAATGTACGTCTTTATCAAGGACAATGCCGTAGCTGACTACTTATGTAAGATTATTCTGGTGGTCACACTGCGAGTATAGCCAGACTGCAGTCACGTTCCAGCCTTTCAAGCGTGACACGGTGTCGCACGTACATACAATATGCAAATTTTCAAGCCATATCGAGGATAGAGTACTGACAAAGGTCAAGGCATATGGACACCCCTCAACTGCGTACCGCTGAGATAAATTGAACGTAGCTTAACGCCCCCCCCCCCGCCCCACCCCCACCCCATCCCTCAAAAGCTCGATCTGAGATAAATTCAGGGGACAATCCTGTAGGTTAAAGCTGCTCGCTAGATCAGATTTTGGTAAAAAAAAAGTTCTTCTATAACTGTATGAAAATAACGTATTTTAGAACATGTAGTCATATTAAAAGGTTACAGTAAAAAAATTCCTGCCACGTTATTTTGTAGTTTTGAAATAATACGCTACCAAATAATAAAGCGTTGCAAACGCTTTTGAAATTTCAATATAAACATATAGTGTAGAGATGCCGTAAAACCAGCATTTTCAATCATTTTTGCAAATTACTTCCTAGAGTTTTACTTTTATTGTTGATTCTAGCCTTTAGTTTGAATTTAATGTGTTAGTATGTCATTTTTGAAAATAATATTTTTTTCCACGGCAACTGAGAGCGAGCAGCTTTAAGGTAAAGAAATTGCATATTTTCTAAATTGCCGTCCAAAATTGCAACGATCTGAATTCTCTTCAAATTAAGTTTTTAATGTCGCGAAGTCTTTCATTAGCAGGAACTATGGAGGAGCCACCGTCGTGAAAGTCCAGCCCAGTGACCGATAACTGGCGTATACTCGGAAATATGGTACGAAATATGGTAAATACTTGGTGACTGTGCATAGTTTTCAAAGAGCAGTTTGTGTCACAATATTTCACAAATGAAGTCTAAAATCTAACGCAAGGGCCATGCCTCAAAAAAAAACAAAAATAATATCAAACAGGGAATGCCACGTACCAAAAACGCAGCCTCCCCAAAACGAACCCCACAGCACCCAGAAGTGCACACCACCAACACACACACACACACACCCACACACACACACACACACACACGCACACACAACCACGCACACACACACACACACACCACCAACACCACCAACACAACCCTTATTTCAAATCAAATTTATGTACAGTTTGCGGACTTGGGTTAACTACTTTATTTTGCATCGGGTTATTACTTTTAACGTATATGTTTTGTTTTAATTTAACACACAGAGATGTTACAGTGTATCAGTGCCGTTAATTCAGTAAACAATGAAGCGGAAGATCAAAACCCTAGAGTAACTATCGTGTTATCTGCTTCTTTCTTTCATTGAACAATAACTGTATATGACGAGACCGTCTTGATTTCTCGTTATTTTCGTTATTTATTGATACTGAGCCATCTCATTTCAAATTCGTTTTGCTGGCTGTTTATAGAGTATTTAATTATCTGATTTAAATATTCTTTTAGGCTTCTTCGCTAGGCAGTATTAGCATTTGACGCAGTATGTGAATTATAATTTAATGTTTGATGGTCGTAGCGGGTAAAATCAGCAAGAGGTCAAAATGAAACAACAACATCTATAAAACTACATGTATGTCAATAACGAAACAATGTCTACATGATTTTACGAAATAAGATCTGTAATGGTCTTACACAGCAGACAACATTTTACTGCATCTCTTAGTATATAAAGCGAATGTCAAAAGCTCTACAGAGCTTATGTTATACTGTTAAAATATCCGACCTTCTGTAAAATAAATATTAAAAAGGTCACCAAATATGTTTAAGGTCAAGGACATATACTTTATGGCAGCTTTATTTCATTCTAATAAAGTTAGTTCTTTCAACTTTCCAGATCTTGTTATTATTTAGCAAATCATAGTCTGCACATAACAGAATTAGCATGGTGTGGCGGGAGACATGTATGTAGGGATTGCCCAACCACTGTACCTGTTACATGCCTGTAAACAGTAAATCTTTTAAATTTTTAACTTTCATAAATTACATTAAAGTAGTAAGTTCTGCAAACAGCTGAGTTATTTAAATATACAGTAGTATATATCACTAGAAAAGTACCATAATCATTCTTGTGCAAAATAAATCATACATTTTTAAAATAGGTCAGATTTTGAAAGGCTAATCTGGCAGAACAGTGCACGTGTACGGATGTCCGTACAGCCCGTGATACCAGCCGACACCTGTTTTACAAAAGTAGTATTTTTTGAACACCTCTATATTGAGTGTAGTTAGTAACTTCAATAGCTTAATAAAGAAAGTATTATGAACATCTATTATTAAGTTAATTCATTCTTGTCTAAATAGACAGGTGGCATATATTTAGCCATGGAGTATTTCTGACATATATCCACTGGATATAGTTTCCTAAATTGTATCCATTATAGAAATCCATCTAAGGTCCTTTTCGCCTGTATTAAGGTGTGGCTGAGGTGGTGCTTGATCTCCGTCCGGTTTATTAAATTGGTTCCATATCTCTGATAGTTTCCTTTAATACATAGATGAAATAGATCTGTACACATATAGACCCTTTCAGATCATTTACATATTATCTAAATTGCAAAATAACTCATAAAAGCACGAGTACCATAGCTTAATCCTGCCATTGCTTCTGCAGTCTTATAGTAAATAAGGTTTTTGAAATATAATTCTACACTCGCATGTTAAATTTTCAGTGAGGGTACGTCCCCCTTTTATAAATATAGTGTTGCTTAGTTCTTTCATATTGTTGTCAGACTTCCATCAAATTATTGGTTACTGTTACATGTATACTACGGAACAACTTCCCCAAATCGATCTACTTCATGTATGTAATTACCCCTTCACAATGTCAGCAGAGTTATGTATATATATAAACAGCTCCAATCTTTGAAATGAGTTATGTGTGTATCTAAATGCTGCAATCCCATAGCCTTGATACTGATGACATTACTCGTGTGCAATATGCCATCATGTAATATGGAATGTACATCTTGCTCAATATTTTAAAGCTGTTCTTCCAATAATCTAATTTTCATAAAAAGACAGTTCCCTCAATGTAGCTGATATAACTGTCATAGATCTGTCAATGATGATCATATCCTCTTCATCTTTATATCAGGAGCATGAGAGATAATTATATGTGTTAACTCCACATACATTTTATATGTTCTTGGAACTTCTGCGCAGCAGTTAACCATCCCATCTTCTTCATCATCAATGTGTCAAACAAACATATAATTCCATATAAAATTATATGTCGCATAATTATGTGTTAACTCCATATATGACTTCTTGAGGCTGTAGGATGTAGGCTGTGTGATGTGTCATCTTCAGGGTCCTGACTGCGAATGCTATCCACAACTAGATGAAGCGTTATGCCATACAATGGGACCTTTCCATTATTCAATAGAGGGTCCAAAATAATTGTGCATGTAAATTTTACCTGTTTTTGGCTTACAACTTACTTATTTTTACAAATTTTCTCCCAAAGTGAGTGAGAAAAGTTATTATTTATAATAGTCTGTTTAATTCTATTTAAAAATTCAAATCCAACATTACTTGTTGCAAACAATTGCAGTAAACTCTGTTATATTACTACCCTCATGTAGAACTACCCCACCCACCTTGACAGGGGTATATAATCTAAAAGAACGATAGCAGTAACATAAGGTATATATGGAACTGCGTGCCAAGAGTAAAACTACATGAAAATAAAAGTGAATGTTTAAAATCTTCTTTACTCTAGAAAATATCGTTGTTTCCTAGAGGGTTATTTTTCATAGGTGTTTATTTTTGTAAATACCCCGCCTATAGATCAGGCCCAACAAAACTAAACATAAAATAACATTATATGAACTTATATCTAGAATTAATCGCCACGGTCCATGGTACATTAACATCATACAGATATTTAATTATAAATCCCTTTTTTGAGAATAATCTTAGATTTCCAGAGGGACAATTTTTACTCTCGGCCGACCAGAAAACCCGAAAAATTGTTATAAATACTACAACACAAAACAACCTGTTTAAAAGTTTGATTCATTCACAAACGCCGTTTCAAGCCTTTCCAATGTCAATTTACCCCACCCACTTGACACCCACTAAGAAATATCTATAGGCCTACAAGGTTCCAGTGTAAAGTAAGATATTAGATTTGAACATTTGTGCCAAGGTCTCAACTACGTTAAAAGTATACAGCTCTTTAAATATCTTCCCTCCTAGATTTTTAGTTAGTAAATTTTCGGTTCCGGCCAACCGAAAAAACCTAAAAAAATTGGTCAGAACCTTTTTCTTCATAAACATTGATCAAAGGTAGGGACCGGATCACCATTGTAACTATAAATATTATAAAATACTACTAAAAACAAGGTCCCAAAAGCTTATTTCACCTAAATATGCTATACAATACTTATTTCAATGTTGATTTAGCCCACCAGCTTGACACCCACATAAAATATTGATAAAGGGCTTTAGTACCTGTTATTATACATGAACACATGTGCCAAGGTCTAAAGCATACGATACATACATAGATCTTTAAACATCTTCTCCCCGTTAGTAAATAACGCAGCACTTTGTGAAGAGCTAATTTCCACTACCGGCACTCAGAAATTTTCCCAAAAAGTGGTCACAAATACCATAACTCCATTTTTGGTTAACCTAGAAGTGGCTGGAATGTGGTTTTTTTTATCATAATTTAGCTCTAAAACTTTAGAGTCCCATAAGCTTGTTTCATCCATAACTCTGTTTCAAGCTTACAACTCCTTCATAAATGTACTATTTTAAAAACGTAAAAAGTGTGGTCATATGACGACTTAGGAATGTGGCCGTAGAAAAAGGATAGTAATAATTTAACAAATTAGGGCTCTGGATAGGATAGCTCTTTAATATTGGAGATATAAAATAATGTCGTAAAAGAAATTTAAAAAATGATAATAGAACTACCATAACTTTTAATTTTTTAACAATTTATATTGATATAACCACCACAGTGTTATAGGTCTTAATCTTAGATAAAAATAGAGTGGTCATACTTTTATGTAGACCTAATATTTTAAAAGTTATCATAATTTTTCAAAATTTTAGCCTGAGCTTAGGCCCAAAATCGGTACTCAGACAATCAGAAACATTAAATATAATGAAATAGCTGTCTCTGAACCTGCTCCGTGTCCCCTTATGGTGAATACGGATAGCCTCGCTCACCCGCAGGGCCACGCAGCTCTCCGCATCTCCATATGATTGATGGGCAGTGGTCACTTTCGTTCCTTGTGCGTTTCGTCCTAACCTAGAAGCAGGTTCTGTGGTCAGATTCACGCGTAGACCTTCTGGACAGAGCTCATATTCAAATGTCGGCACTAGGGTGAACTTTGGATACTTGCACAGTAGCCCTAACTGCCGGGCCACAGACAAATCTCATAAGTATAATAAACATTCTTAATGGTTGACTCTGGTTCCGTTTACAGATACGATAGTTTTGTAGGCTCGATCGTGGCGGTGTTTAGAGCCAGAGAGCGGAATATCTTTGAACAACAACTTTTACTACTAACACCCTGGGTAACAAGTGTTTTATTGTATATACTTGATTCAGTTAATGTTTAATTGTTATATGACCTTTAATAGTGGCCCAAGAGTGAGTGAAATTATTTTAATACAGTATGTTTAGCTTAAACTGCTAGCTCTCAGATTTTAGTAAAAAAATAAAGTTCTTCAAACTGTATGATACTAACATATTTTAGAACATATAGTCATATAAAAAGGTCCCAGTATAAATTCCTGTAACGTAAATCTGTAGATTTGAAATAATACGCTACTAAATCATAAAGCGTTGCAAACGCTTTTTAAATTCCAATATAAACATTATTATAGTGTAGCGGTGCCGTTAAACCAACACTTTCAATCGCTTTTTGCAAATTCCTACCTAGATTTTTTTATCATTTTGTTGATTTTGATTCTACCCTTTAGTTTTATATTTTATGCATGAGTATATTATCATTGTTGAAATTTTCTCTTTTTTTTCAACGGCAACTGTGAGCGAGCAGCTTTAATGTACCCAGGGTGTCAAATATCTTAGTCAACGGTCTAATGCAATCCAGGGTGCACTTTAATGGATGTCTTAAGGGAGAGAATAATAGCTACA
The DNA here is from genome assembly GCA_022818135.1 of Saxidomus purpurata. Classification (NCBI taxonomy): domain Eukaryota; kingdom Metazoa; phylum Mollusca; class Bivalvia; order Venerida; family Veneridae; genus Saxidomus; species Saxidomus purpurata. The sequence continues at coordinate 839,021 of JAFMSR010000004.1, forward strand.
TGTATCTACTATGTACAGATTCCACATATCATTATCATCATATATTAACATATCATTTCATCTTCATATATGTATATTGTGTATCAAGATATATTGATAGAATAAAAACTGAATTTGCATCTTTGTATACACATGGCTTTTGTGCTTGATTTCGACGTTTTATTTAATAGACAACAGAATCAATTTCAACTATTTCAAGACTTCTGGCCAATGAGTATGGCGCTCTGTCGTTTTATGTGTCACATATATATGTACCCGTAAAATTGATACAGCTATAAAGGCTGTGCGTGTACTAAATTATTTTAGGAGAGAAACGATGGTTTAGCGGTAACGCGCTGTACTGTTAATCAAGGGATCGCCGGTTCGAACCCCCGTGCATCAACTAACATAACTAATGGTCTTTCGGATTATACCTTAAACCGAGGCCCGGTGTACCGTTGGAATTCACCGGGCATGTAAAAGAAAAAGGGGGTGTCTCGGAACTGGGACACATTCCGTGTCTTGCACTATCCCCCGAAACCTAAACTAACTCTAGTAACCTCTTCTGGGGTATTGGTCATAGGGATTATTAGTATCCAGTACCAACGATAAAACTCTTAAATACAAACATGTACCAAGTTACTATAGGTAAAACAGAAAGAGTAGAAGCGAAAGTTTCACAATCTGGTTGGTGCAAAGAACGCAGGCAGACCGTTAGAAAACGAGAATTATTACTAATTCACAGGTTTCAGTCAGGATAACAAAGTGTAACACTTTAAAGTGTGTTTTTCTAAAGTATGGATAGCCACTGTGGTCTTAAGTATTTATAAATGATTGATAATCTATATAAGCTTTCAAACATATAAACATGTTTTGTTATCTGGAGCACATTGCGTACTTTAACTATTTATTGTTGTTGTAGAATACATATTATAATCAGAAGTTATAGACTGCAACAGAGAACATTTTCATGTATTAGAATTCATTGAACTGTTATTCGCTTTGTGGTTTCTCAGAGATCGTAAATGCGAGTTTACCAAGGTTTAATACCTGAAGTTTGTACTAAGCAGTCGACAAAGCCAGGAATACACAGCCTATGCTACATATACCACTGTTGACGATTATTCCTTTGCACGTGTTGGATACATGTACGTTCGTACGCAAACGTATTATTCCTTGCAAAACCCCTAGGTCGTAACAATTTTAGACAGAAACCAACGGTTTTCCTCTATATAATTTACAAGCGCAGGTCATAAATATATGTACAATAGAGGTAATTATTTTGATTATTGTTATTTACCACTATGAAATTAAAATACATGTTTTAAGAAAGAACATAATCCCGAGAACATTCTTTCACAATAATCAAACGACCTCATGGACTTCTGCTGCTGCTGCTGCTGCTGCTGATGATGATGATGATAATGACTCGTCAATCACCATCAATGACATCATCATTTAAGCAATGAGCAAGCATTTGGGAACGGAGAAAAAGAAATATGAAGTACAATAAGTCAAAAATAATCGTTGCAACACTCGGGCATAACCTCTGTCTAAAACCTCAAGGTTTCTGCATGTTCTCCTTAATATTTGATAACATCTGTAATTGACCAGTATAAAACCCATTTGCCTAACCCATGGATATATAAACAACAACAACAACACCGTTAATGCAACTCATCATTTACATGAGTTTGGCAAAGAAAAAAATAAATACAGCAACACTTCACAATTCATGTTACATGCGGAGTTTATGATATTATTGGAATGTAGAAAAACGGAAATTTTGTAAGATGTATAATCCATATGGCAGAATTAGACCCATCAGAGATTTCATTTGAAAAATCGATATCGGATTTTACTATCGTTCACCGAAGCTGACACTGAATTCGTATGCATCCGGAAATTAACGGAAATCCTCGGACTTTCCCGCAAGTGCACATTATTTCAGCCTTGGGCTATTTGGTTAATTTGTTGCAGAATTGCTAAAGCTAGCGCAAAAATATCTTATGATTGCATCCATAAAAGGAAGCAACAAACTATTTTTTGAAAGAAATTTCATTTTCTCCCATAGTGATGAACAACATTGTAAAACTACATGTTTCATTTTTTGTTGGTTAAAATGTACTGGTTATTTAAAATAGAGGTAAAAAAGGTATTTGTCATGAAATCCATAACCGTTTAAGTAAAAGTTCTTAATCATCGATTTATATAATGTGTAGTTTAATGTAAAATGAGTGATTTGTTAATAAGTATATGACCATTTATTTTTCATAAAAGCTTCAGGTCGAAAATATCAAAACTAAATATGTCACATTTTTAGTGTTAAAAAGGGGCAAAACGTCAGCCTGTTTGACTTCCCGGCTTTTCAAATTTTAATTTGGAGTACAGGATATCAATACAATGCAATTAACACGGATTACATTGACACCCCGAGGGTGTGGTGCAATACAGGTCTAAATCATACTAAGTTAGCACGCTTTGGGATTGTTTTGCAGTGACATCTCGGCCAATATAATATTATCTAAGCAGGGCCTGGGGCAATGTTCAGCACCTCGTAAAAGTGTCAATGCACTTGTTAATTCTATGTAATTTAGAAAGTGACCGTAACATATCTATAAATGCATTAAATTTGAAGATCTGTTTTAAACAAAATCATGAAATTTAATTCGGTTTGTATTTGGCTGTATCGGAATATTAAAACTGTGATAACATTTAAGTCTTTCTCATATGCATAGTATAAACTGACACCTGAGAAATCTTACTAACACCTGTCAGTGTTTCAGTAATATTTAAAAGCTATTACAACAAATACAGTACTGGTTTTTCCAGGAAGCGGACTCGAGAGTGACTAGATAAGCTACAAGCTTTCTTCACAATTGAGCTTAAATAAATTAGTATAAACTATTACAACAAATAGCAATCTTCAAGTGTACAATGACCGGTAAAGCTAAATGCGTAGTATGAAAACAGTGATGTAATTTAATTTTCTTACACACCTAGTTCAAGTTGCTTAAATGTTCAAGTATGCCAATTACCAATTATCAAGATTACGATAATGCATGCAAGGTAATAATGTTTTATAAACCGTGAAAACATAATTTCTTGACATATTTGAGATTGATCATTGCACGCCGCCTTTTTAGTATTTCCATGTTTTATTTCATTATAATTAGCGTAATGTGTTTTTCGCTTTCCTGCTTAAATAGTCAATGTGCATTTAATCATATATTTTGCATTTTACATAACATATTATCTTTCCGACAAACGTTAACATACCAAAATATACACGCATAAAGTCGTCTGCTTTGTGCATTCCTTCGTAAGATTTTTCCGAAGTTACGGAAATGATCGGAACTGCTCGGCAATTTCCGAGCGATATGGAAAAATGTGTATTAAATGAATTCAATTCAAAACAGACAATCTAATTATTTTAGGAAATGTATAATATATATATATTTCAAAAGCTTAATCATTGCGCTATATGAATCCGTTTGCACAGGTATAAAAACTTATTTCTGTGACTGGATATTTGACTTAGAAAATGATCATCTTCGCGCGTTTGTTCTTTATTTCATATAAAATACAAGTTACTTGCAAAAACACCAAAACAGACTAACTCATTTTCAAAAAATTTTAAAGTCATTAATATATTTGTAAAGTAAAGATATTTAACTTTCCTAAACCGTTTGCACAGCGAATTTATCTTTTATAGTGTTTTCACAGTTTTAAAAAAGGTGAAAGTGTCCTTCTATGTTCTATATGATTTTTTAGCCGTGACTGCGCTGTAGCGATGGTTCTAATTCTGCCATATGCAAATTATTGTTCCTTCCAAGGAAGAGACACTTAGATTTGTACAGACACACTTGACTGAACAATGCAGCACGTAAGCCGTTTTTCGGTGTGTTTCCGTTATTAGTAAACGTTGTGATATTGAAAATTAGATGGAACCAACTAACAACCAATATAGCCGTTCTTTTCCGTACACGCTACATGTTTACGTTACTGTGGTTATTTCCCTTTATGTGGTAACTTCACTGGGTAAGCTATAGTCTCACTGTTTGCACTTCGAAGGCAAACCGATTTTACAGATTGACATTTAATAGCTGTCCGCCTTCTACAAAATGGTGTGACAGTTATAAAATATCAGATCTGTGTAAGGGGTCACACTGAAACGCCAAATTAATTAGGCTAGGTAAGCTATTGCACACATATACAAAATAAGCTATTGCACGTTGGACTTGCAGAAATCGCCCGACAATGCGTTTGCTTTTGCATTATGAGTTTGACAAATAGCTGAAAGAATGTTAATTTACATATCGTTTGCATAGCGTAGAAATATTGTTGCTGGAAGTATTGGCGCGAACTTACCATGTGACCATATAAAAGCAGATTTAGCGTGACGTAGAAACAGGTGCGTGGAGTATTAAATATTGTAGATACTAATGCCTGAATTGGCTTAGACTGTCGCAGTTTGTACTTCAATAATATATACAGAAAGATGTGCCCTAGAAGGAACTTTTGGAATGCTATAACTTGTACAAACAGTATCTGTCAAAATTTCCGAGGCTTTTTAGCTCACCTATCCCAAAGTGCGATTGTGAGCTATTATGATCGCTCACTGTTCGTCTTACGTTGTATATCGTACGTCCGTTCACTATTTCCTTCAAACGACAACTCCTCAGACCGCTGGTCCAATGTTGATAAAACTTGGTAAGGATTTCCCTTGCATCAAGTTTAATCAAAGTTGTTCATATACATGTAATTCCATTCTATGCAGAACTCCGGTTGATATGGTAACCGAAATTAGATACTTTTACTTCTTCTTCGTCTTACAAAAAATGAAGCCAAAATTGTTCTGTTGCTTTATTTATTTAAGCATAGACATGTAACAAACGAGTATTTGTCTTACGGAATTCTCAATTTGTGTGTTTCTGAAATTTACCTGGCTTTACCATTATTTAGTTGTTTTCCGACTTGAAAAGAATAGCGTATATTCCCTGAAATGTCTAATGAGATCCAAATTTCACATCTCTAGATACGATGTACATGCTACTGTTCAACAGCAGTCAGTTGTGTTTGGGTCTATTGAAATATTGATTTTCTCGTTTTTTTAATGTGTGATTTTCTGTATGTTATCGTTGAATCTAGCACGACCCGCAACTTTGCCTATATAAATAAAGAGGAGAAAGTATTAATTTATACATTATTTTACGATAAAATACGTCACGTGTTCCACGGGTAAATTACACAATGAAATGTTGCTATGCGATGAACATATTCGGGGTATTTTTCAAGGACAATGTCGTGTTGGAATCGAAATAATAATTGTCCCCAGTATTTTATAGTCGAATAAATACAGTCAGTAAGCAAATCACTCTTGCCACGCACTTGGGATTAAATTCCTACGCATCCAAACACTTGACTGTAGTTTAATAAACGACACAATACAGGGACACATTTATTATTTCTTAATCAGCATACAGCCATGAGTTTGAACCGTCTCCGTGGTCGAGTGGTTAGAGTCGCTGACTTGAGATTACTGTAACCTCTAATACATTGAGGGCCATGACCTGCTACCGACCATGTCTCTTTATGTGAGAAAGTTGACAGTTTCTTTCAATGGCACCAGAGTTCTATAACAGTGTATACGTCGTACGGAATTCCGTTAGGGCCATCGCCTATGAATGAAATAATTTGAAACGCGAAAACACGAAATCACGAAAGTACGATGACGAAAACGCGAAAACACGATGACGAAAACGCAAAAACGCGATCTCGAAAACTCGAAAATACGATGACGAAAACGCGAAAACACGAAATCTCGAAAGTACGATGACGAAAACGCGAAACTGCGATGATGAAAACGCGAAAATACGATGACGAAAACGCGATGATGGAAATGCGATACAATTTCGCGTTTTCATCATCGTACCTTCGCGTTTTCGTCATCGTACTTTCGCGGTTTCGTGTTTTCGTCACCGTACTTTCGCGTTTTCGCGTTTTCGTCATCGTGTTTTCGCGTTTTCGTCATCGTAGTTTCGCGTTTTCGTCACCGTACTTTCGCGTTTTCGTCACCGTACTTTCGCGTTTTCGTCATCGTACTTTCGCCTTCCGGTACGCATGCGCAAAACAATATTAACAAAACAAAACAAGTGAATCCTTGCAGTAGTCTTAAAGATATGACTTGAACATATTTTTATAATATAAACTAAGAGGGATAATACAAGAGTTATGAGCTGGAGTTATGGTTTATAAACACTGCGCTAATGTACACCTAATAATATATCCATGCTCCATGTTCATACTATAACTTCAAAAGGTTTCGAGAGATTGCTTTGAAACTTATTTGAAATATAGGTAGGGGGTGATGACAGGAAGTGCATTAACTAAGAACCATAACCCTTTCTTGCCAGATTTTTAAGTTATCTCCCCTTGTGACTTGTGTTTTCACATTTGCTATAACTTACTTTAACTACAAAAGTTCAAAAGGATTGCTTTGAAACTTGAAGTATATAATGTATAGGTAGAGGGTGATGAGGGAGAGGAAGTACATAAATAAGAACCATAACTCTTGCCAGGTTTTTAAATTATCTCCCCATGTCACTTGTTTGTGATAAAAGGACAACTTCAACACTTTGGCAGGGGTTCACTCCAAATTTGGACCATGTATACTTTATGAAGTGTATAAAGCAGTGCACAGGAACAATAACTATAGCTTGTATAGTTCTTAAATTATATCACTTAATTGATTTTGTGAAATAAATGCTTGCAGCATAACTTAAGCACTATTACACAGATTAAGTCCAAAAATGGAGCATGGATATATTATTAGGCGTACATTAGCGCAGTGTTTATAAACCATAACTCCAGCTCATATAACTCTTGTATTATCCCCCTTAGTTTATATTATAAAAATATGTTCAAGTCATATCTTTAAGACTACTGCAAGGATTCACTTGTTTTGTTTTGTTAATATTGTTTTGCGCATGCGTACCGGAAGGCGAAAGTACGATGACGGAAACGCGAAAGTACGGTGACGAAAACGCGAAAGTACGATGACGAAAACGCAAAACTACGATGACGAAAACTCGAAAGTACGATGACGAAAACGCGAAAACACGATGACGAAAACGCGAAAACGCGAAAGTACGATGACGAAAACACGAAACCGCGAAAGTACGATGACGAAAACGCGAAGGTACGATGATGAAAACGCGAAATTGTATCGCATTTTCATCATCGTGTTTTCGCGATCGTACTTTCGCAATTTCGTCATCGTAGCTTCGCGTTTTCGTCATCGTACTTTCGCGTTTTCGTGTTTTTGCGTTTCAGATTATTTTATTCAAAGGCGAATATGCAGATGGCCCTAACGGAATTCCGTAGTTTGTCAGAAAATGACAATTGTTTGTGTATTTTATCATGATAGGTTGTTATTTAGGTAATTTTGGGTATTTTGTTAGAATTACAGGGCAGTTCAGTACTCTGGTGCCAGTGGTTTCTTACGGAGGATCGGAGTCTAGTACTGGTTCCCAGGAACGATTGTTAGGTAAACTGTCCGCCTGTTAAAATGACCAAGGTTGGAACGTGCGTTCAACAACAACAGGAGCCAGGAGTTCGCCTGAGGCTGTTGAATATTCATGTAGCATGTGATTGATCATGTGTGATTTTAAATTGTGGTTAATACATACAACTAAAGCAGGATGTAAAAAATATTTTTTTGTAATGTTACGCAGAAATAGAACGAAATGCCAGGTTGAATACTTCATAATACAGGAAGTAAATTGTAACAAGATTTATAGGCGAGACAACTCTGTTGAGCATGTTCTTTATACATTATATAAGTTAAGTTTTCTTTGACCGACGGTTCTCAAGAATATAACTTATTTTTAACAAAACGAGAAAATATACAGATGATAAAAAGGTCAGAGATATCCTCAGTCTAACGTTTCTCTTCTCTAATGGATAGAAATGAGAAACAGGGAGCTACTTGAAACCCCCCAGACCCGCTGACACACATATTGATCAATTATCAGTTTTGGGACAATGTTGATCCAACTAAACTATGTTAAATGATAGTGTTGGTTAAACAATGCCACAACGGTTGGACTAACACTGTCCTGATTAATTAGCACGTCAAAAATAGGTCCTTACGGCGGAGTATAAAACAGATTCAACGAATAACTAATCTTATATACATTTGCAACCTTGAAAAACACTTACAAAATACCCACAACACGTGTACATGACTTTAGCGAGGAAATTCTACCCGTGTATGTTTAAATGCGGGATAAAAATGACTTAAAAGGTGAGTATGACCTAATTTCTTGTGTAGATTGATTTAGAAATGAAATATCTATTTCTATGTTGGAAAATGTCCTAAAAATTATTTTCAGAATTAGGCTTGTAAACCGCTTTCAAACTCCGCGGAACTGAAGCAAACGACTTTGCATTTGGTCAAACAGTATAAAATGTTAAATAGCATAGAACTTGAACGTACAATTTGGCAATGAATATAAAATGTAAAATAGCTAAAATGTGAACGTAATAAGTGAAAAGAAAGAAATGCGAGGTCTTATTTATATGACTAGGTGTGTTATTTCACGGGTTCATATTTCTAACATGCACGAAACGACGTGCACGTACTATAGTTCGATTTCTTGCACTGAGCCGTGAATGTACTTTTAGCTTATTGTAAAACAACGGTAAAAGCCGAGGAAAACATAAAGGTCGCAGCTAATCCGTAATTCGTAAATAATTGAGGGACTGTCTCAATGACATTTGTACATATATCTTTATGGTAGTTACTCATTTGGAACACGGCCTCTGTAAAATATTTCCCGTTATGTTAGTATTTACACGTGCTTTTCTCGTCAAAAGAGTGGCCATCACCTTCTTTGCATGCATAGCTGCTTTATTTCAAAATTCACTAGAATGTAACATTTGTGAAGGCATGTCCTGACGTAAATGTGGCCAAACTGCATGCATTTACAGTGATGGTACAGTTACAAACACGTGCATACAAATATGGTAACTCGTCACTTTTACAATTGTATGCATAAATTACAAGCTCTTTTGGTATTAAAGCTGCTCGCTCACAGTTACCTTGAAGAAAAAAAAGCATATTAGAAGAACGTCTTCATGTATAATTTCTTCCCAAATGATACCATCATGTAAGGGCAAAGCCAAAGGTATACCAAATACCTTGCAACATTTAAATTAAACAATATGAAATCTAAATTTGTGAAGCAATAGCAACAAACAAAATTATGAAAACTTAAATTTCGCACGTCTGCATGAACGATATACAGACGCTATTTGAACAGTGTTACATTATAGGTACTTAAAGTATACATTTACTGTTCATTGACCCCTCTTATGTCAGACCCAAATCAAAGTATAAGATACACAAGAAAAGATATAGTAGTGCATTAATCATTATTATTATTCAGACACGTAAAAGACCGCATGAATGAGACACCGCCATATTAATGTGAAGGACGTACATACGTCTGTCTGCTGATACTGCGTATCTTATAGTCTGTACTGAAGGACGTCCAAACGTCTGTCTGCTGCTACTGGGTATCTTATAGTCTGTACTGAAGGACGTCCATACGTCTGTCTGCTGATACTGTGTATCTTACAGTCTGTACTGAAGGACGTCCATACGTCTGTCTGCTGATACTGCGTATATTATAGTCTGTACTGAAGGACGTCCATACGTCTGTCTGCTGCTACTGCGTATCTTATAGTTTGTGCTGAAGGACGTACATACGTCTGTCTGCTGATACTGCGTATATTATAGTCTGTACTGAAGGACGTCCATACGTCTGTCTGCTGCTACTGCGTATCTTATAGTCTGTACTGAAGGACGTACATACGTCTGTCTGCTGATACTGGGTATATTATAGTCTGTACTGAAGGACGTCCATACGCCTGTCTGCTGATACTGGGTATATTATAGTCTGTACTGAAGGACGTCCATACGTCTGTCTGCTGATACTGGGTATATTATAGTCTGTACTGAAGGACGTCCATACGTCTGTCTGCTGATACTGGGTATATTATAGTCTGTACTGAAGGACGTCCATACGCCTGTCTGCTGATACTGGGTATATTATAGTCTGTACTGAAGGACGAATATACGTCTGTCTGCTGATACTGTGTATATTATAGTCTGTACAGAAGGACGTCCAAACGTCTGTCTGCTGATACTGGGTATATTATAGTCTGTACTGAAGGACGTCCATACGTCTGTCTGCTGATACTGCGTATATTATAGTCTGTACTGAAGGACGTATATACGTCTGTCTGCTGATACTGGGGATATTATAGTCTGTACTGAAGGACGTACATACGTCTGTCCGCTGATACTGCGTATCTTATAGTCTGTACTGAAGGACGTCCATACGTCTGTCCGCTGCTACTGCGTATATTATAGTCTGTACTGAAGGACGTCCATACGTCTGTCCGCTGATACTGCGTATATTATAGTCTGTACTGAATGACGTATATACGTCTGTCTGCTGCTACTGCGTATATTATAGTCTGTACTGAAGGACGTCCATACGTCTGTCCGCTGCGACTGCGTATAATATAGTCTGTACTGAAAGACGTCCATACGTCTGTCCGCTGATACTGCGTATCTTATAGTCTGTACTGAAGGACGTCCATACGTCTGTCCGCTGATACTGCGTATATTATAGTCTGTACTGAAGGACGTCCATACGTCTGTCCGCTGATACTGCGTATATTATAGTCTGTACTGAAGGACGTCCATACGTCTGTCCGCTGCTACTGCGTATCTTATAGTCTGTACTGAAGGACGTCCATACGTCTGTCCGCTGCTACTGCGTATATTATAGTCTGTACTGAAGGACGTCCATACGTCTGTCCGCTGCTACTGCGTATATTATAGTCTGTACTGAAGGACGTCCATACGTCTGTCCGCTGATACTGCGTATATTATATTCTTGCATACCAGATGGGGATATCTGCAGTTTTTACCAGTGCTGGAAAATCTCATCTTACACCCCCCCGTGTAAGACGACTTACGTGCTTACTTGTGACGTAACGTTATAAACAATGTGACGTCACGTTATAAAAAATGTGACGTCACTTTCCCATACATAACATCTAAAGAATGTTTGTTTTTATATCAAAATGCATCATTTCGGTAAGTTTGTTTTTAAATATCTATTTCAAAGTGCAAGACGGTATGCAAGAAAAAGTTTCTTCCATGAGATACTTGGTTCAGATGGAAATATCCGTCACTTCGGGAAACTGTTTCGCGGGAACTCGGCAGAGCCTCGTTCCCGCCAAAACAGTTACCCTCAGTGACGGATATTTCCATCTGAACCTCGTGCTCATATAAGAAACTAATAGTCTGTACTGAAGGACGTACATACGTCTGTCCGCTGATACTGCGTATATTATAGTCTGTACTGAAGGACGTCCATACGTCTGTCCGCTGCTACTGCGTATCTTATAGTCTGTACTGAAGGACGTCCATACGTCTGTCCGCTGATACTGGGTATATTATAGTCTGTACTGAAGGACGTCCAAACGTGTGTCTGCTGATACTGGGTATATTATAGTCTGTACTGAAGGACGTACATACGCCTGTCTGCTGCTACTGCGTATCTTATAGTCTGTACTGAAGGACGTCCTTACGTCTGTCTGCTGCTACTGGGTATATTATAGTCTGTACTGAAGGACATACATACGTCTGTCTGCTGCTACTGGGTATATTATAGTCTGTACTGAAGGACGTCCATACGTCTGTCTGCTGATACTGGGTATATTATAGTCTGTACTGAAGGACGTACATACGTCTGTCTGCTGATACTGGGTATATTATAGTCTGTACTGAAGGACGTACATTCGTCTGTCTGCTGATACTGGGTATATTATAGTCTGTACTGAAGGACGTACATTCGTCTGTCTGCTGATACTGGGTATATTATAGTCTGTACTGAAGGACGTACATTCGTCTGTCTGCTGATACTGGGTATATTATAGTCTGTACTGAAGGACGTCAATACGTCTGTCTGCTGATACTGGGTATATTATAGTCTGTACTGAAGGACGTCTATACATCTGTCTGCCGATACTGGGTATATTATAGTCTGTACTGAAGGACGTACATACGTCTGTCTGCCGATACTGGGTATATTATAGTCTGTACTGAAGGACGTACATTCGTCTGTCTGCTGATACTGGGTATATTATAGTCTGTACTGAAGGACGTACATACGTCTGTCTGCTGATACTGGGTATATTATAGTCTGTACTGAAGGACGTACATACGTCTGTCTGCTGATACTGGGTATATTATAGTCTGTACTGAAGGACGTCCATACGTCTGTCTGCTGATACTGTATATATTATAGTCTGTACTGAAGGACGTCCATACGTCTGCCTGCTGCTACTGGGTATATTATAGTCTGTACTGAAGGACGTCCATACGCCTGTCTGCTGATACTGGGTATATTATAGTCTGTACTGAAGGACGTCCAAACGTCTGTCTGCTGATACTGGGTATATTATAGTCTGTACTGAAGGACGTACATACGTCTGTCTGCTGCTACTGGGTATCTTATAGTCTGTACTGAAGGACGTTCTTACGTCTGTCTGCTGCTACTGGGTATCTTATAGTCTGTACTGAAGGACGTCCATACGTCTGTCTGCTGCTACTGGGTATATTATAGTCTGTCTGTGTCTGTGTCTGTGTCTCTGTGTCTCTGTCTCTGTCTGTCTCCGGCTCTGTTTCTGTTTATCTCTGTCTCTGTCCCTCTCTGTATCTCTGTCTCTGTCTCTCTCTGTATATCTGTATCTTTCTCTGTCTATCTGTCTGTGTCTGTGTCTTTCTGTCTCTGTCTCTCTGTCTCTGTCTCTGTCTCTCTGTCTCTGTTTATGTCTGTGTGTGTGTCTCTGTCTCTCTGTCTCTGTTTATGTCTGTTTGTGTGTCTCTGTCTCTCTGTCTCTGTTTATGTCTGTGTGTATGTCTCTGTCTCTCTGTCTCTGTTTATGTCTGTGTGTGTGTCTCTGTCTCTCTGTCTCTGTTTATGTCTGTGTGTGTGTCTCTGTCTCTCTGTCTCTCTGTCTCTGTCTCTCTGTCTCTGTTTATGTCTGTGTGTGTGTGTCTCTGTTTATGTCTGTGTGTGTGTCTCTGTCTCTCTGTCTCTGTTTATGTCTGTGTGTGTGTCTCTGTCTCTCTCTGTCTCTGTTTATGTCTGTGTGTGTGTCTCTGTCTCTCTGTCTCTGTTTATGTCTGTGTGTGTGTCTCTGTCTCTCTGTCTCTGTCTCTGTCTCTCTGTCTCTGTTTATGTCTGTGTCTGTGTCTCTCTGTCTATGTCTCTCTGTCTCTGTTTATGTCTCTCTGTCTCTGTTTATGTCTCTCTGTCTCTGTTTATGTCTGTGTCTGTGTCTCTCTGTCTATGTCTCTCTGTCTCTGTCTATGTCTCTCTGTCTCTGTCTATGTCTCTCTGTCTCTGTCTATGTCTCTCTGTCTCTGTTTATGTCTGTCTCTCTGTATCTCTGTCTCTGTCTCTGTCTCTCTCTGTTAATCTCGAAAGCAATTAATATAAGCTGTTATATTTGTTTTTTTATTCGAATCTGGTTAAAATTAATCGCCATAATTTGTTTAGCATATGAGTTTCGAACGAAAATTATAGAAAAAAGTTAGCAAAACTATGTACATAAAATATAGAGCCTAACTCACCTAAACTTAACGGCGCCTAACCCGTGTATGCACCTTGACTTATGTAGGATTTTAACTGTGTTTGGTCGTACTGACAGTAAAACGGTCTTTAAATACAAATGTACTATCCCTGCTGTACGATCAAGATCGTTTCCTTTGAAAACAGATTCCTGTTCTTCAAATTTTTGCCTTTACTTGTTTCGCAACTTATAAGATATATATGTAATGTAGTTTGCTTCAATGGAATGAGATAAGACTCCAATTACACTGTCTTTAAAGTCCAAGGATCACTTTGAATGTATGGATATTGAAAAATAGATTTATTGATATTATCATGATAGAAACATGTTCTGTTCACTTTATAACAATGTTGACATATTCCTTTCTTTGATACTAGTATTCAAGTCGTCGTTTATTCACTTTTGCAAAGTTAGGTTAAGTAGAGTTAAGAATGTTTTTGGGACAAATAAAGGTAAAACTTTCCGCCAGTAAGCAATCTTTCTTGGTAAAATAAGACCTACTTGTAACTGTGCATCTGGGACTTTAAGATATTTTGTCTGCGCCGCGTTTCTGTTATAACACTGAACGGATTAAAATTGCAAGCAGTCCTAAATAAAATGTTCCTATTTAAGAAATAATAAATGTGTCCCTGTATTTTATCGTTTAATAAAATACAGTCAGGAATTCGGATGCGTAGTAATTAAATCACGAGTGCGTAGCACGAGTGATTTAATTTTTCGCATCCGAATGACTGACTGTATTTTATTAAACGATAAAATACAGAGATGCATTTATTATTTCGATTCTAACACGAAATAGTCTTTGAAAAATACCACGAACTATGTTCGACGCGTAGCAAATTCCCTAGTAACTTACAAGCACGGAATGCGATTGGACGCTTTCGATATTTACCCCTCGTTTTGCCCGTGGAAAACATGATCTGTATTTTATCGTGAAATAATGTATAGCTTCTTTCCCTCTATATCTATATACGAAAAGTTGCGGATCGTGTTAGAATTTTCGTTAATATCGTCAGCAAAAATTACATTACACTTACATGTCAATAGATTGCACGATTGGTCAGTGCGAAGTTACGAAATTCAGCAATACCGGGAAAATGTAGGGTAGTCATGGAGATTAAGTGTCATTGACACATAAATAAACCAAACATTATATCAGGAACCATGGTGTTAACCAATTAACGGAATTATGTGTCGTTTACATATTTTAATCCCTTTATGTCGCAAATATTATGTCTTTAGAGGAAACAAGAACTACTTTTAATTATAAACCAAGTCAAGAAAGACTGAAGACGCAGGAGTATTTTATTGTCTATTCTCATTCGGTATTATCCAATTAGAAGGTGCCTTACAGCGTACATTTCTCATTTCAAAAATTGTTATTCATTCTACTTGTCATTTCATTGTCGGTTGAAGAGTTCCAAACTTCCGGTCAAGAGCGAGTTTAATACGGCTGCGCCGGAAAAGTAACTAACGAGACTGTGCGTCCGTGTAACTGAGTTTTCAACTTGATATCAAATTGTCACGACATTATAGACTTGTCACAGTGTTATCAATCTGTCACAGACAACGTTATCGAAATGTCACGACGTTATCGAAATGTCAGTGTGTAGAAATAGAACCTATATATTTTAATCTCACTACTGTAGACAAACTGACTATACATCTAGTTATTTTGTTTATATGCAGTATGGTATGGTATATAAGGGATTTATCGTTGGTACCGGTTTCCCACATGACCAACGCCCCCAGAAGAGGTTAGTTATGCGCAGTGGCCGGTATCACTGTTTAATATGTTGTTATTGTTGTTATTGTTGTTGCAGCAGGAACAACGACATGTTAATGAATAATTATAATACGGCGCATGTACTTGCTTGCCAATGGCGACGTGGTAGAACGTCTACTTAATGTTGTAGACATCCTTAGTTCGAATCCCGGCCTGGGAGAATGGCTTTTTCACGGTTACAGAATATACTTTCTTTAAATCGATTCGGGACTCCTGGACTTAACACATTTATACGCATTTACAATCAATGGTCTACTTCATAAGATAATTAAGCCTTTCGCCCAACATCCCCGCTTGTTATTTAATCTTACAGAAATAATTATTGCAATATACATTTTGGATGTTTTGAAAACTATCCCTTAACTCAAACTCATTATTTCAGAAAAGTCCGGGCATGAACACGTCAAGCGTATCCTAGCCGTCGGTTATATTGCTACGTGCAAAAAGTCCTGAAATAAACCCCTAAAAGAAAAATAAATGATAATGCAAAAACAAAGTGTGAGTAAAACACAATAATTATAAGTGTAACAACTTGCGCCACACCAATGAGTTGCATGGCCCACAACGTGCACATTCCACGAGGGAAATCGTGTGAACTCGTGGTTGATGATGTAGGTGAAAATCACTGCAATGTTTGTGTGTGTGTGGGTTGGTGGTGTGCACTTCTGGGTGCTATGGGGCTCGTTTTGGGGAGGCTGCGTTTTTGGTATGTGGCATTCCCTGTTTGATATTATTTTTGTTTTGAGGTCCGCGGTAACCGTACCTGTCTGGTACGAGGGTTCGAATTTAGTAGCATGATACAGTGATTGTAAATATGTGCACTAAGGCGAAAAAATGTGAGCACTGTACCGAAAAAATAAGTTTCTCATTAATGGGTAGGGGAGTTACTGCTGAACATAAAAAAGTATGCTTGGCTGCAATTTTATGAGCCAGGTTGACATACAACACGTCTGATATTTAAGTCTAATTTAAAACATAAATGTTCTGATGGGCTAATCAAAAGAATATCATACTGTCTCTGTGCTTGGTTCATTCAGAGTTGTTGATCTCGACCGAAAATATGGGTAGTTTTTACCATGACTGTTGCTTTGTCCGTTTAAGTGTGTATGCCGGTGCAACTGTGATTAATAATTAGAGAGCAGTGACGTACATGACACTCGACCTAATGATCATGGGTGGAAGCCTACAGTACAGCACACTCGACCTAATGATCATGGGTGGAAGCCTACAGTACAGGACACTCGACCTAATGATCATGGGTGGAAGCCTACAGTACAGCACACTCGACCTAATGATCATGGGTGGAAGCCTACAGTACAGCACACTCGACCTAATGATCATGGGTGGAAGCCTACAGTACAGCACACTCGACCTAATGATCATGGGTGGAAGCCTACAGTACAGCACACTCGACCTAATGATCATGGGTGGAAGCCTACAGTACAGCACACCCGACCTAATGATCATGGGTGGAAGCCTACAGTACAGCACACCCGACCTAATGATCATGGGTGGAAGCCTACAGTACAGCACACCCGACCTAATGATCATGGGTGGAAGCCTACAGTACAGCACACCCGACCTAATGATCATGGGTGGAAGCCTACAGTACAGCACACCCGACCTAATGATCATGGGTGGAAGCCTACAGTACAGCACACTCGACCTAATGATCATGGGTGGAAGCCTACAGTACAGCACACTCGACCTAATGATCATGGGTGGAAGCCTACAGTACAGCACACTCGACCTAATGATCATGGGTGGAAGCCTACAGTACAGCACACCCGACCTAATGATCATGGGTGGAAGCCTACAGTACAGCACACCCGACCTAATGATCATGTGTGGAAGCCTACAGTACAGCAGTACAGCACACCCGACCTAATGATCATGGGTGGAAGCCTACAGTACAGCACACCCGACCTAATGATCATGTGTGGAAGCCTACAGTACAGCACACTCGACCTAATGATCATGGGTGGAAGCCTACAGTACAGCACACTCGACCTAATGATCATGGGTGGAAGCCTACAGTTACAGCACTTAACCTCGCTTCATAATGTTATTTGTTATGCATGGCGAGCACGAGAGGTACTCCGTAACATCTGAATAATTTAAAATCAAGCTATATATTTGTAATTCGATGAAAAAACACAGCCTGAGTCAACAACTTGACTGAATCAAGACAATAATTCTTTTTTTTTTCTAATTGCATACATATTGCTTCAATGAATTAAAAAGACATTTACAACTGCAATTACATCCAAGATCAATGTGACATCGAGGTTAGGCTTAACCGAATGCAAGCATGATTTTCCGCGACTTTATGCGTAATGTAAAATCCATCTGCATTTCTCAGTCTGCTTATCAGCAAAATGTGTCTGCTAGTTTCTCTTTGTGACGCAATGAGTGCCCGATTATGACGTTATGTACATTTATCTGCCAAATAGTCCACAAACATTAATTTTGTTGTGTATGTTCTAAAATTTCAGTTTGAAATAAGGAGATTTTTAGAAAGACTGTTTATGTGATGTTATAAACTGATAGGTTTCTTAAACAACCTTATCTTTTATATTGATCACGGAACGCAATACTTTGACAGAAATTACAACAGGTGAGTTTTGAGATCACCGAATGGGTTCAATCTTGGGAATCGGTGTTAATGGACGCATTTTACATCATGTCTTTCTCTTCTCTATTGTTCAGATATGTTCCCGCGTGTGCAGCAGAACTATTAAAGACGTAACAATGTTTATGACAATAATACTGAAAGATGACACCAAGAATCGTTGAAATTTACAGCACTGCACTAATGTAAAATCGAAATATAATAACTGATTCCTATTTCAACCGTAAAATCATTCAATGAGGCAATGTGTAGGGGATTGACAAAACTATTTCCTAAGGTTGTATCATCATCACTTTCCAAATGTTTACTCTGATGACATCACCAAACGCACCCCACTACCCGAGTCAAGTATTGCCAGTCATAGTAATTATAGTAGTAAACATGAAACCCCCCTCGATGAAAGGTTCATTTAACAAGCGTATAAATATCAACTTGGTCAAGCAATGTGCAAACAGTCCATAAGAAGTAGTTTGACAGTATTTATCTTAGCTATTTAAAACGGTAAATTAAAGAATATCGTCATGAATGGGAAAATACAGAAAATGTGTTTGGAAGCATTGTTGATATTACTAGTGATGAGTGCTGTAACAGCAATGCCAGCGGCGTACAGTAAAGTAAGTACATTTTGTTTTTAAAATCGTTTTCTTTTGAATATAAAGTATGTATTTTTATTTCGTTTAATACATTAAGTTTTTATTTTTCAGCATGATATATCACGATTAACCATGGTATACGGTATTCATTGCAACACGCATTAAGTCAAGGTTCCTTTAGAAATTTATGGAAGAAATTTAGTACTGATGTATACTCTTAAAAATGTGTAATTTTCCTTACGTACGATAGTTATTTTATGTTTTCAAAGCATTCCTTGTATGTATTTAGTAAAATGTATATTATTGTTACTTGACTGCAAGTAACATACCATGTAATAAAGGAAGATTACAAAACAAAAATATGTCTCTCCTACGTAAAGTGCCACATATTCGTTATATGAGACACTTCTGATTTCATGAACACTTTTTAACATTATCATCGCGAGATAATTTTAATTACATTTACTCCAGTAATTGCTCATCTTGTATGCCGCCATTTTATTGCCGAAAAGTGTATTTCATGCATTTCATACACCACGCGTGTAAGTCGTAGTTGTTTTTATTTCTGTATACGAGGGACGTTCGAAAATTTTCAGGACAACTCTCTTATCTGTTTTATTAAAATATTGGCTGCAATAACAACTCTCTCATCTGTTTTATTAAAATATTGGCTGCAATAACAACTCTCTCATCTGTTTTATTAAAATAGTGGCTGCAATAATGTTTTATTAAAATATTGGCTGCAATAACAACTCTCTCATCTGTTTTATTAAAATATTGGCTGCAATAACAACTCTTTCATCTTTTTTATTAAAACATTGGCTGCAAAAACAACTCTCTCATCTGTTTTATTAAAATATTGGCTGCAATAACAACTCTCTCATCTGTTTCATTAAAACATTGGCTGCAATAACAACTCTTTCATCTGTTTTATTAAAATATTGGCTGCAAAAACAACTCTCTCATCTGTTTTATTAAAATATTGGCTGCAATAACAACTCTCTCATCTGTTTTATTAAAATATTGGCTGCAATAACAACTCTCTCATCTGTTTTATTAAAACATTGGCTGCAAAAACAACTCTCTCATCTGTTTCATTAAAACATTGGCTGCAATAACAACTCTCTCATCTGTTTCATTAAAACATTGGCTGCAAAAACAACTCTCTCATCTGTTTCATTAAAATATTGGCTGCAATAACAACTCTCTCATCTGTTTTATTAAAATATTGCCTGCAATAACAACTCTTTCATCTGTTTTATTAAAACATTGGCTGCAAAAACAACTCTCTCATCTGTTTCATTAAAACATTGGCTGCAATAACAACTCTCTCATTTGTTTCATTAAAACATTGGCTGCAAAAACAACTCTCTCATCTGTTTCATTAAAATATTGAAAAACAACTCTCTCATCTGTTTTATTAAAACATTGGCTGCAATAACAACTCTCTCATCTGTTTTATTAAAATATTGGCTTCAAAAACAACTCTCTTATCTGTTTTATTAAAACATTGGCTGCAATAACAACGCTTTCATCTGTTTTATTAAAACATTGGCTGCAAAAAAACGTTCTTTTCTGTTTTATTAAAACATTGGCTGCAAAAACTTTAAACTAATACAAACATGTATCAATATACTGTGGTGTTTCATCATACTTTTAGTACAACAGGTTCTATTGTCGCGGGAAATCATTGAGTTGTTGATATATTTCTATCAGTGTTCGTAGCCAGTCTGCGGGCTTGCAAAAATGGGACGAATACGATACGAATAGCGTTCTTAACGAATTAACCTAAATAACGTGTAAAAGAAAGTCGGTCCTATCCTTTTATATGATTTTGTTTGATTGTAAGTATACACTAACATACAACGAAATTTGACTTGATTAAAGAACTATCATAAACTACGTGTCTACTAGCATAGACACACTAATTAATCTAAATATGTATTTTATAGTGATTATTTTTGTCTGTGTTCATTTAATAGGAAAACTACCAAAGAGACGAGACACTGCCGTTCCTAGATAATGACGTAGAAAGTGACGTAGAAAGTGACGCAGAATTTCGAAAAGCATTGCACAAATTTCTCCACAACAATGAATACAGAGAAGTACGTAAGATGCTTAAACTTGCAATACGTATCATCGACAATGAAGAGGATGATTCAAGGGAAGGAGCTATACTAGAACAGAACATGGACACATTAGAGATGCCATTTTACTTTGACCATATAAAATCTCTAGTTAATGGCGAGGCCTCTAAGAATACTCGCCGTCAACACCGGAAACGTAGCACATTCGATTCAATGGTTCAATCACACAATGGTGGCCTGAGTGGCCTATGTGGAACACATACACAAAGGAAACTCGAGTTTACATTTGAAAACCTACTGCCTTATCTTATTCGGGAAATGCGAAGGAACAGTAGAGAAATTCCGAATACGAATAACTAGATGTTAGCATTTACCGTCAACGCCTAGAGTACATTTTGAACCATTG
Organism: Saxidomus purpurata; assembly: GCA_022818135.1. Taxonomy (NCBI): domain Eukaryota; kingdom Metazoa; phylum Mollusca; class Bivalvia; order Venerida; family Veneridae; genus Saxidomus; species Saxidomus purpurata. The sequence goes on from JAFMSR010000004.1 coordinate 860,226, forward strand.
TGAGACTTTGATTAATTACATTACGTTAACAGATTGAAATGCTGGAGAAACGTAATGAGCTATACATGTGGCAGTAAAACTGCAGAATGACAAAATCATGAATTATGTGTGTGATGTGTTAATGTAGCGGCGGCTTATTAGCTGTTCTGTAATCTGGGGTTATGAGTTGTTATTTCAAAATGAGGTTTGTCAATGGATCGAGTGAAGGATGAACGTTTTCATAGTTTAGGGAACCTTTACTTACAGATACATTCCGAGTACAGCTTGCGTAAATACAAAAATGTTATATAATATTATACTATATAGATTAAACTCACGGAGAAGCAAAAAGGAAACGAGAAATTAGCGGTCTCGCATTTTTCTTTTATAGATTTATTCATTCCGTTTATCCAGTAGATCTATTCCATCGATTTAAATGCGAATGCTTTTTTTTACAATGTGTGGCAATGCTTAGTAATTTCATCAAGTATTCCATCAATGTTACAATGCTTATTAATTTTATCAAGTATTCCATCAATGCTACAATTAAGAAATAATCTATGGCTTGGAGTGCTTTATCGAAATTGAAGCATTCCCCGGAGGTGATGTGCCTGGCGGAATAATTCACGAGGGTGAAGCCCGAGTGAATTATTACGCAGGCACATTACCGACGGGAAATGCTTCAATTTCGATAAAGCACTCCAAGCCATAGATTATTTCGATTCTTAGAAGCCGATTTTTTAAAACTATCGTAACTACTACGGACCTTTTTTCAGTTCGGCGGTAATGTGTAAAATAGCATAAATAGTGGCTGTTGGAATTCACTCCCCTATTCGGGCAACCATTCAAGATATCAAACATAACTATATTATACAAACTTATTTTAGTTTAATCATCTAACACATAAAATATAAAAAGAAATACCCGGCTGACATTATGCAGAAGACGTCAGATTCAGAACCTAATAAAGCCAATCGATTTAAATGCGTACCGTTAATTTGAACTGTACAACGTTTTAACGTGGAGTAATGACGTCAGTGTGATGACGTAGACGTTTTAATTCATAGTTTTGTCTCCCGGAATCAAAATATTGTATAACTGTTAATCCTGAATGTCTTGGCCTTTTTTAAGGAAAACGAGGTGAGGAAATTATAAGGCTTACTTGAGGCAATCAAAAATAATATTTTGGTTCTTAAAGAAATCTTTTTCATGCGACTGATGTATTTATACTGATATTATTTCTATTTCTATATTTTATTTTTGCGCGGGAGTAAATTAGAAAAGTCGGAAGGAGCTACTTCCATGTCCGAAACTCCGCCTACTTTTCCGAGTGCTTTAATATGATTAAAGCACTCGGATTTACTATAGAAATATACCGTAGGCATATTAGAATGCTTATTAATTTTATCAAGTATTCCATCAAAGTTACAATGCTTATTAATTCCATCAATGTTACAATGCTTAGTAATTTCATCAAGTATTCCATCAATGTTACAATGCTTAGTAATTTTATCAAGTATTCCATCAATGTTACAATGCTTAGTGATTTCATCAAGTATTCCATCAATGTTACAATGATTAGTAATTTGATCAAGTATTCCATCAATGTTACAATGCTTAGTGATTTCATCAAGTATTCCATCAATGTTACAATGCTTAGTGATTTCATCAAGTATTCCATCAATGTTACAATGCTTAGTGATTTCATCAAGTATTCCATCAATGTTACAATGCTTAGTGATTTCATCAAGTATTCCATCAATGTTACAATGCTTAGTGATTTTATCAAGTATTCCATCAATGTTACAATGCTTAGTGATTTTATCAAGTATTCCATCAATGTTACAATGCTTAGTGATTTTATCAAGTATTCCATCAATGTTACAATGCTTAGTGATTTCATCAAGTATTCCATCAATGTTACAATGCTTAGTGATTTTATCAAGTATTCCATCAATGTTACAATGCTTAGTGATTTCATCAAGTATTCCATCAATGTTACAATGCTTAGTGATTTTATCAAGTATTCCATCAATGTTACAATGCTTAGTGATTTCATCAAGTATTCCATCAATGTTACAATGCTTAGTGATTTCATCAAGTATTCCATCAATGTTACAATGCTTAGTGATTTTATCAAGTATTCCATCAATGTTACAATGCTTAGTGATTTCATCAAGTATTCCATCAATGTTACAATGCTTAGTGATTTCATCAAGTATTCCATCAATGTTACAATGCTTAGTGATTTTATCAAGTATTCCATCAATGTTACAATGCTTAGTGATTTTATCAAGTATTCCATCAATGTTACAATGCTTAGTGATTTCATCAAGTATTCCATCAATGTTACAATGCTTAGTGATTTCATCAAGTATTCCATCAATGTTACAATGCTTAGTGATTTCATCAAGTATTCCATCAATGTTACAATGCTTAGTGATTTCATCAAGTATTCCATCAATGTTACAATGCTTAGTGATTTTATCAAGTATTCCATCAATGTTACAATGCTTAGTGATTTTATCAAGTATTCCATCAATGTTACAATGCTTATTAATTTCATCACCGATGGTTTATCCAGCAATGACGATATCATCCTCTTAGGCACCCGGTGTACATCACCAATGATCAACTTCTGCCTCGTGTCAATTACCCCTACTCTTCTGCGGCACACTGATGATTTATCCAGTAATGACGATGGCATCCTCTTAGGCACCCGGGGGCCGTTTTATCAACGTTCTACGACATGTCGCAGAGGCGTTTTTGTCTTAGAAGTGTCGCAGACGACTTAGTACCGTTTTATGAAAGTTTGTCGAGCTTACGACGTCGTAGAAATTGTCGCAGACCGGCCAGGTGTAAACGGCGGATCCGGCGGATCCGGATCCGGATCCAATATAGATTATATAGGGAAAAAAAGAGGGTGTTACGGATCCACTCATAACTTTTTCATTTGTTAATATTTTGAAATAATTTCAGCACTAAATGAATGTTACAGCTTTGTGTACATGTATAGTTTTGATATATTTGGCGGATGAAAATATGTATGTTTTGATATCAAAAATGAACGATCAGTCCAGATTGCAGATCATCGAGGTTTAAAAAAATGGGTATCGCGGATACATTCATAACTTATTCACTTATTAGCATATTGAAATAATTTGGATACCAAATAAAAGCTGACAGTTGTAGCTTTTTGTTAATGTTTGATTTTGCCATATTTGACGGTGGAACGTGCATATGCTTTAACGTAAAGAAATGAACATTCAGTCCCGATTTCGGATCCGCCAGTCCAGTATTTATTAGATTAACATATCAAGTGGAAACATATTACATGTGCATTAGAAAGATAGTCACGGATTCACATGTAACATATTAATTTTTTCAATAAATATCTAGATACACATTATTGGTGGTGCCAGATAAGACAGGTATTACTGTAGACTAACTACTACTATTGCGATCTGTTTAAAATACATCACAGAAATAATGAATAAACTCTACATGCAGGTTGCATTAATGAATTAATACTGTTGATTAAATTAACTAAAGAAAACTATGATCACTGAAAGAAATACCAGTGAAATGTGTGTCGTTAGATGTAAGTTTTAAAGTCCCGTGAGAATTTAAAGACTCATATATACAAAAGTGAAATTACGGAAAGACTCGTATAATATTACTTTTTTCATTCTTCATGGCCACCGGTTTTGTATAATGAAAATGTAAAATAAACCTGCACAGTAGCCACGTGATTTCACCGACACGTGTCAACCACAGGTGTTGTTTATTGTCACGGGGTACATATCGTTTATTGAATTAAAGGACGTCGGCAGATCATACGCACGTGCCATGTAAATGTATTCTACATTCATTACAAACGGCAAGATTATAAAAAGATAAAATAACGTATATATGAAAAAAAGAAAGAAATAAGCATACATTGACAAACAGTTACAATCTCAAACTTTCTTTTAATTTCAACTTCAATACTAAAAATATGAGTGAGATAATGAAAAAATTTAGTCCAACTGCATAACATGTTTCACACAACACAATTTCACATATGCCGAGATTGAGAATGGCCATTGGCACCGAACCAAAAAGAAGTTAGAACAGCACTAATTGTTTGCATCACATCCTTACAAAATTGCGTAGATTTGTTTAATAGTTACTGTAATATTTGGCACTTTGAAGGTTCACATCAGTATAACCAAAATTGTTGTTTTTAGCGCGAGCCAACTGCGATATTGCAATTTTAAGCTAGGAACTAACGACATTCATACTGGCATATATCATTATCTCGGAATAACATTTACGAGTAATGGTTCTTTACTTACAGTCTGAAAACACATACAACGTATAACATGCAACGAAAGCTATGTATTTATTATTTACTTAGTCAATTAATTCTGATTTACCTACTGATTTAATTATCAAGTTATTTCACCACAAGGTTCATCCTATACTGACGTATGGATCCAAAATATTTGGTTTTATAAATATTGAACTTATAGGAAAACTTCTTTACTAATTTTTGTGAAAAAATTCACTAAAGCCCGAAAATCAAAGCAATTATACATGTGAATGGGAGAACTAGGAAGAAACCCGATTTCTGTTACTGTTAAAACTAGTATGATAGCATTTCTGTTATAACATACTTTCATTTCATCAGACTCATTGCATTTTTTTTCATAATTCCGGCGTGCAGTTTGTTCATGAATGTACGTATTGTATACTGTACACTGATTATTTTTGAAAATATTTACATGTGAACAACTATGATTCTTAACTGCACTCTAAATGAATGTTACTGATGTTAATTTTGAGCCTGGTACTTTAATCCGAAATTTGAAAAATGTACTTTAAGAACGACATTGTTGATTAAATTAAGTAATATGTATATGATTTTTTTTTCATAACCAGTGACGAATAAGTTATTGATTACACAACTACACAATGTGTGTATTATATATTCTAAATAGTTTTGCGAACATAAAATGCAATGTATGGGGATTATAAATATAATCACAAAATATCCCTTTTAATAAATAATTGCAATTATTAATAAATGCTCTAGAGAAAATCCATTTCTTTTTCTAATAAATATAATATACTATACTTTGAATCCGTGAGCTTTCTAATGTTATATATATTTCAACTGACGAATCTGATATTCGGGAACGAACGCTCATTTTTAACATTAAAACATATACACGTTCCATGAATATGGCAAAATTATACCAAATAATAAAGCTACAACTGTCAGCTTTTATTTTGTACCCAAATTATGTCAATATGTTAATAGATGAATAAGTTATGAATGTATCCGCGATACCCATTTTTTAAACCTCGATGATCTGAAATTTGAACTGATCGTTCATTTTTGATATCAAAACATACATATTTTCATCCGCCAAATATATCAAAATTATACATGTACACAAAGCTGGAACATTCAGCTTTTATTTAGTGCTGAAATTATTTCAAAATATTAACAAATGAAAAAGTTATGAGTGGATCCGTAACACCCTCTTTTTTTCCCTATATAATCTATATTGGATCCGGATCCGGATCCGCCGGATCCGCCGTTTACACCTGGCCGGTCTGCGACAATTTCTACGACGTCGTAAGCTCGACAAACTTTCATAAAACGGTACTAAGTCGTCTGCGACACTTCTAAGACAAAAACGCCTCTGCGACATGTCGTAGAACGTTGATAAAACGGCCCCCTGACCTCGCAGACCTACGACAAGGATAACGCTGTCTTAGACGTCTTAATGACGTCACGATCCAATATGGCCGCTACTGCTTCACGCTAATTATCCTGTTTTCTCGTATTCTCAGGGGGGCTAAGCATGTAAATTTGGTACATATAAAACAGTACACATTTTAGCAACATTATTTACATGTTATTTGATAGAAAAAATACTCATCTTTCAGTTGATGTCTTTATAAGTTGCATGATTTTTCTCCTTATGTAAATTTTGCTACAGTATTTGAGGTCACCCTCATACTCAGAAATGAGAAGAAAGTATCTCGTATTGTCCCACTGTAGAATCCAAAAACTTATAAATTGCCAAGGTGCATAGCTTGGCATTATATGTTACAAATAGCATAAAATCAATAATGATAGACAGTAGAATAAAACAATATGGGCTGTTTTACTAACCCCACCACAAAAAAATAAGGAAATTTCTGCATTTTCAGTAAAATGCTAATATTTTTATTAATTTTCAGCCAAATCACTTGAAACTTTTTTTGTGTCAGTTTTGTATCATATCTCTGTAAATGAACATTTTGATAGAGTTTCATGCAAGAAACATCCCTGCAAAGTTTTACAACATTGGACCAGTGTTTTCAGAGATGTCATTTGAAGGAAATGGTGGACTGACGGACAGACGGAGTCCGACGGACGGAATGCAATCCCAATCAATCCATGTAGGAGAGTTACAGCCTTTATATGACAGTTGGGACAGACTGAGGCATTGGATTTTGAAAAACTTGTGGCATTGGAATATCAATAGGTGCAAGATATTAAGAAGATATTTTAATTATATAAAATATAGTTAAATGAAATAAACTATTGTAACAAAACATATGTACAAAAAAGCGAACAAATAACAAATGAACGAGATCAAATATTTGAGATCATATTACATACTATCTATGAAATTGTGTTGCTGATGGGATAAATGTTTTTTTAACCATATTCATGATGATACTAGCTTGCATTGCATTTACATATGACATTACACAAACTTTGACTGTATTTAACGCATTTCTGTTGCATTCCAAATATGTTAAAAATTTCTGATTGCCTTTTACATTGAGTCACACAAAAATCATTATCACAACACATGACCTGGAGGTCATAATTTGAACAATCTTGGTAAAGGTGGACTAGGCATTTCTACATGCCAAATATCTAATATTTAGGTCTTGTGAATTTAGAGTGAAATTTGTTCCCATATAAGCCTATGTAAAACCAAGTGACACCTCGGTTGGGTTCAGTTTTGACATGGGGGTCATAATTTGAGTAATCTTGGTAGAGATCCAGTAGACAATACCACATGCTAAATATCTAACCTCTAGGCCTTGTGGTTTTAGAGAAGAAGAGTCTTTAAGTGTTTTCTATTTGTTGCCATAGCAATTAGAGTTCTGCATGGAATGAAATATTTTGAACAACATTGATAGAGCTTCATGCAAGAAACATCCCTGCAAAGTTTTAACAATGAGATAATGGTTTCAGACAACATGATGTTGTTGAAGGAAATTGTGGATGGATGGATGATAGACTTAATGCGATCTTAATAGCACTATTAGTCCATTTGAGCTAAAATCAGATCAGATTGAAAATGCATCACAAGTGTATATGCGGAAGATGGTCTTTCACAAAGCTATGATTTAATAGTAGAATACTTTAAGTGTATTAAAGTGACAATATGCGCATTTATTTCAAGTAAAAATCCAGCTGAATATAGTGTGTACAAAAGCGTAGAGGAAATAATAGCTTTTAACCCAATATACCAAACTCTTCACGCTACCAGTATGAAATAATAAGTTTCCAAATATTGATTTTTCTTATTTGACTGGGAGAGTCAATTTAAGATAAGAACAACTGCATACAGGAGTTGCTTCCCTTCCACTGCCAAAATCTCTACCAACATCAATAACGACACAATCAACTATCATTTTATCAGTCCGATTTTTTTATATCTAAAGAACAAACTTCAAATACTAATGCGGCATAATCATTAATTTAACACATTTAAACGAACAGCAACCAACAATTGCTTTATAAAACTGTCACCAAAAATACACTATGTGCAGTAAGATGCGCATAATGTCCTTTTAACCATCAATAGTGATTTATACATTGGGTGTGACAAGTTTCACTTACAATTTCAAAGTACCATGAATGTATGATAGATGCAATCATGTTATCATTGGGATGTAGAGCTTGTTCTAAATACAAAAGGACAATGAGCATTTATATGAAAAATTTGTCATTGTAGATTTTGAAGGTGGAGTTCAGAACAGTGGGATCATTGATACTGAAGATATTACAATTTATAATTGAAAACTTGCCAAGTTGAAAATGGCAACAATTCTGTTAAAACAAGAGGGTTTAAATGGCCACATGTTACTCTGGTTTCAGACAATAAGAATTTAAAATGTTTGTATTTTAGGCATTATACCCAAGCGAGTCCTTGATAGGGATAATATTGATCAAGGGGTTGAATTTTAACAATCTTGGTAGAGGTTTAGTTAACAATTATTTAAGCCCTTGGTCTTCTGGTTCATAAAAAGATTGTTAAAGTTTAATGCTGTGAGTTCAGAAATGTTGTTTAAAGAAAGAAGTTAATGGACATCAGATAGACGGCAAGGGGTCCTTTTTTAAAGCCACAATTTGCCTTGCTATGATGGGACACAGACATATTGCAAGTATTTGAGCATTAACATAGTAACAGTTTAAATGAAATGTATACATGGTGAGCACTTAAATAGTAACACTATTAATGAAGTATGTACATGGTGAGCACTAACATAGCAATACTATAAATGAAATATATTATGCTTCAGTAATAACAAGAACATTTATATCTTTGAATAAATCCGATATTGTTTATGTTGACATTGGATGTGTGTTGTACAAATGTGTGAACAATTGAATTTAAAGACACACTCGCATTAACTGGTGCAAAGTTATGCAATAGTAGAAAAATGAACTATTAGTAAATTTAGCATAAATAAAGACACTGCTTTCCTCTCAATCAGGTCAAGCAAATATTTCAAAAGTAATAAAGTTTTTTAATATGTTACAAATAATTTTACAGTATAGGTTGTCGGTTAACAGAAATAGAGCTGGACGTTGAGACATATCCCCCCATTTGTCTCTGTCCAGTTGAACCCATCCTCATGCATCAGTGGTTTGCCAACCTTTCAGACAATTATGTAACGACTGCTCTGGACGTACGAGAATGGGTTGAACCAGACAAGCACAGTCTCCAAGTCTGGTTCACTCAATAAAATTCCAGGGATCAGACAAGGAGACACTTCCTACCTGTATTCAATTAAATCCGAGCATTCAAAATATTTACAGGTTGCACTATGTTACAAGATGATCTAGACAAACTAACCGGTAAAGTTGGAAAAAGTCTGGGGATATTGCCTAGTAAATGCAA
>JAFMSR010000004.1:869889-907389 GCA_022818135.1 Saxidomus purpurata
TACATGAGAAAATACAATTTGTATCAAAACATTTTAGTTTTATAGTTCTGAAAATGGCTTATACAGTAAGGTATTTTGATCCAGCTATCTACACTGAAAAAAAAATTGAATTATACTTAAATACATTGTAGATCAAAAGGGGTATAATTAGGCTTGAAAGAGAGGCCATCAGCTTTTCTTTGAAATGTATTTCATTGCAGACACTAAAATGTAACGAACATTATTAAAAAATTAGGCAAGGAAGAGTAATGTTTCTTTTGCACTGCATTTCCTTTCATTGTGCTTTACTACTGTATGAACTTTAAAATAATTCCCTTTAATACTTTTGTAGTTACGCTGCGTACAAGGAAGCGGGGATGGATGGACAGACAGACGGGTTGCTTCGGGGCCATAAAAACAGGGGATACATGTTGTATGTGCCTTGTCCACCCGCTCCAGGGACTCGATCCAATCCACTTACTGCCCCTGCGAAATATGACCATGGTTGACCATTGTGATCATGGTCAACCATGGTTGAACCATGGTCAGCAATGGTAAAACTGTGGTGAACAACAGTGGTACATTTACCATGGTCAACCATGGTCGGATATGGTCACTATCAGATTGACAATTGTGGTCACTGAAGTCACAATGGTTGACCACGCTAAATCTATGCCATAATGGCCACTATCAGATTGACGCATAATATTCTGTTGTGACCATTGTCAACCATGATTGATCAAAACTATTAGTCAAACAATATCCTGCTTCACAGTAATAATTGATTGGAGATGGTTAACCATAGTCAACAGTTGACTCTTTGACTGTGACTATTTAACAATTTTCAACCATGGTTGTATAGACCATTGTCAACCATGGTTCATTAGGATTGTAATTACCTCCCTTTAGTTAACAATTTATAGTTTAAAAAAGCAATTTCATTTTTTTGAAAGTTAATATTTTTAAAGACAAATGAGGAAATGTTTATATATATTTTGTTTTTGTATCCTAGAAAATAAAAAGCATTACAACTAAAATTTTGTAAATTTATAATAAATGTTTCACAAATATATATTTATTTCTATAACTTATTAGTTTTGTAACTTGCCAAAGCATGCAAAGAGCTGGAATCTTTTTGCAACTGGATGTCAACATTTTGCTTTTTGACTCCAATTTATTCCCCAGTCCTAAAAAGACTATTTCTTTTTACAATGGCAACAACTTGTTTGATTATGTGACTATGGTTTACCATCTCCAACCATGGTTGATCAGGCCCATACAACCATGGTTGTTCTGAACAAGGTCATATCTGACCATGGTCAACCATGCTTGACTGTGGTGCCAATTTATACAAACGTTGAACTATAGTCAACTGTTGTCACCCATGGTCAACCATTGGTTCTGGTGCAATGGTCAACCATGGTATAACCTTTGTCAACCATGGTTGGCCATAGTTCATTTCACAGGGGTGATGAGCTAGGCAATCCTCATTTAACCACCAGAAAGCCCCAAAGCAGGCTTAGGAAGTAGGAGTAAGAGTTTGTTTACTTAGAATAGTTCTGTTGTCAGGGGTGAAACTGATTTAAGTTATTTTCAAAATAACTGAGTCTCATGCAGTATGCTATTATCATAAAAAAAAAATTGCATGGATAAAATGACTTAAATTCCCTTTGTAATAACATTGCTTGGCCTAAGTCTTGAAAATATTGATCATTGACAATATTGACTGAATCCTTAGATAATTAGTAAAGAAGTGTAAAACTGACATCTTTCTGATCAAGAATGATGATTTTTCAATAAGATATAATTGATTTATTGCAATAATTGTACAATGTATTTTAATTAGTCACTGTATAGCTCTACTTCCGAGGACTTAAGCTTCAGCTTTTAAAAGAGGTTTTTGTTGTGACTGGTCACAACCCGAATTCCTGTATTAAAGCTGAGCTCTGATTTGCTGATGTCAAGTGTTCAATTGGGCCAACTATATTGTAGATACTAAGAAGTAAAGCACTGCCTCAACCATAGACCAAAATACCCATAACTGTCAAAAATACTGTTCAAAATTGGTAGAACAACAAGAAGAGAAATGTCAGAGGCCAGATGAGGATTATAAGCAGAGATAAACTGGTCCAAAGGAATTAGGCTTAATAAGCGCTAAAAAGCTATTATAACAGATTAGTAACTGTAACGTCAAAAGTTCTGCAAAAGTGAAGCAATATACAATTGTATGAAATTAAAGACTAGAGCTATCACTAAATGTGAATAATACCCCCGAACTGAGGAAGTTCGTAGTAACATGATACCTTGCAGAAAAAAAAATAAAAAGAGATATTGCCCTTGGCAATAACTCTGTAATGAGTCAAGGAAGAGTTATGGTTTCTGTGCAGTGCACTTTCACTCAATGTACTTCACCATTGTATGAAGTTGTATTGAATTCCAATCAGTAGTTTTCAAGTTATGCTCTGGACAAGGAAAAGTAACAATGGGCAATAACTCTATAATTAGTCAAGATAGAGTTATGGTTCTTGTGCACTGCACTTTCTCTCAATGTACTTGACAATTATATGAAGTTGTATTGAATTCCAACCAGTAGTTTTCAAGTTATGCTCTGGACAAAAAAAGTAACAAAGGGCAATAACTCTGTAATTAGTCAAGATGGAGTTGTGGTTCTTGTGCACTGCACTTCCTCTCAATGTGCTTGACCATTTTATGAAGTTGTATTGAATTCCAACCAGTAGTTTTCAAGTTATGCTCCGGGCAAGGAAAAGTAACAAAGGGCAATAACTCTGTAATTAGTCAAGATGGAGTTGTGGTTCTTGTGTACTGCACTTCCTCTCAATGTACTTGACCACTGTATGAAGTTGTATTGAATTCCAACAAGTAGTTTTCAAGTTATGCTCCGGACAAGGAAAATGCAACGGACCGACCGACCAACCACCGGGTGACTCCTATATACCCCCCAAACTTCGTTTCGGGGGTATAAAAATTAGTCCATATGTGAACAGTTTCACAGCCAAACCTTTAAAATTCAACTTTTTGTTAAGATGTAGTGCTCATTTACTACAAGAATTGTTACATCAAATGTACACTTAGTTCATTTTCTTGTTATTCATTTGATTTTTTAAGAAGAAATAATACTTTCATATCAGATTTTAGAATTTTTCATTCAGGCCAAAAAAAAAATATCCGTGTTTAGGGCAACGGTCCCAAAAATTCTAGGTAGGGCAGGGGCAAATTTTTTTTTTTTTAAATCCAAAAAACAATTTTTTTTTTTTTCAATTTTTTTTTCAAATTTTTTTTGTTGAAAAAAAAAACCCTCTAGGGTCGGGGGGTTTCGCTAGGGAGGGGAGGGTTGCCCGAAACACAGATATTTTTTTTATGGCCTCATGTTCCTGGCAGTCTCTCTAGTAATTTAGTGACTTTTGTAACAACTAGCTAGCTTAGACAAAAGGTGTTTGTGGTATGTGCTCTTGCGTAACCGGTTATGTACCAAGTTTGGTATAACCATGTTTATGCAGACTATGATCATGACGATTAGGTTTTAATTTTGATAATCATATAAACTCCCTTCTAAGTGAAGTTTAAGAAGATGGTATAGCTTTTCTCATAATTTATTTTCAAATTGTTTTTATATATGTTGCTGTTTAGCTCGGGTTTCTTTTTATATTGTTGCTGTTTGTAGCTGCAATAGTAAATCAAAAATAGAATAAGATGTGGTGCCATTTTGTAACTATAACTAAGAACAAGAGCTGTCAGTAGGACAGCGTGCTCGACTTTTTAGTGCTTGCCAATAAAACAAAACTTTGACAGTTAAGGGCACACAAGACTTTAACTAGGAATTTCTAAAATCAAGAAATTTTTTCACAGAGTTATCTTCTTTTGCTTACAGATAGGTCTTACGATGGTACATAAGTACTCCAACTTTCAAAGTAATATCTAAAATGGTGAAGTTAACAAGTGGACAAGAATGAAAATTTTAACTGAGTTTCTAAGTCAAAAAGGGCCATAATTCAAATAAAATCCTTGACAGAATTACCTTCTCCTGCCCATGTTTGGGAATCATGATGGTAAACAAGTATTTTAACTTTCAAATTAATATCTCAAACAGTTCAGTCAAAAAGTGGACTGGAACGAAAAACTTAACCAAGATTCTAAGTCGATAAAAGGCCTTAATTTTTAAAACAAATCCCTGAAAGAGTTACATTCTCTTGCGTACAGATCGGGGTAATGATGTGAAATAGCATTAAAAGTTTCAAAGCAATATCTCAAAGGGTTAAGGCAATAAGGGGATTTTACCCATATTCAATGTATTTTCTAAGTCAAAAAGGGGCATAATTCTGTCAAATACCTTGACAGCGTTATGTCCTCTTGTCTGTTGATGAAGGTCGTGATGATAAACAAGTATGATTAGTTTCAAAGCAATACCTCCAATGGTTTTAAAATAAAGTGAGGTGGTACGAAAAACTTAACCAAGCTCAATACACTTTCTAAGTAAAACAAGGGCCATAATTCTGTCAAAAACCTTGACAGAGTTATGTACTCTTGCCTGTAGATGGAGGTTATGATGGTAAACAAGTATTGTAAGTTTCAAAGCCATACCTCTAATACTTTTGAAATAAAGTGGGGTGGTACGAAAAACTTAACCAAGGTGTGACGCCAACGCCGACGCCGGAGCGAGTAGGATAGCTCCCCTTTTTATAGAAAAGTCGAGGTAAAAACTGAAGCTTGATAGGTGATATCAATAAAGTTTGATATAATCATTGTAAAATGCAGAGTGACATTATGATTAAAATAATTTTTCAAAATGTTTACTTCCTTCTAATTTGGGAATGTTATGCTAATTTAATATATATGTTAGAGGTAATACACGTAACAGTATAAGAATTAATGTCACCAGCTGTCTGGGCAGTCCAAACACTGCAGACTGAGATTACAGTTTGCCCTACTTTCCAATCCAATCAAATGCCCCTATTTCATTTAAAAAAGCTAATTGTATTCTCCATATTGACTCAATATCTCCAATATGAAAATAATTATTTCACTTATTTTTCCAATAAGTGAGACTGTGACATCACAGAGCTAAGCTCCGCCCTTAATCTCTATATATTTCAATACAAATATTGTCTGTCGATGGGAAAACTGTAAGCCGGTTATAGGTCCATATTACCTCCCTCGCAATAAATTTGTTTATTCCTGTAATATAGACCTATAACCTATACTTATTATAAATTTAAAGTTACATTATGCGCATTTTTTTTCAAGTAAAAATCCAGCTGAAAATGGTGTGTATACAAAAGCGTAGAGGAAATAATAGCTTTTAACCCAATACACACCAAACTCTTCCTGCTACCAGTATGAAAAATAACTTTCCAAAATATTGATTTTCTTATTTGACTGGGAGAGTCAATTTAAGAAAAGAGCAACTGCATGCAGGAGTTGCTTCCCTTCCACTGTCAAAATCTCTACCAACATCAAAAACGACACAATAAACTATCATTTTATCAGTCCAATTTTTTTATATCTAAAGCACCAACTTCAAATACTAATGCGGCATAATCATTAATTTAACGCATTTAAATGCACAGCAACCAAAAATTGCTTTTATAAAACTATCACCAAAAATACACTATGTGCAGTAAGATGCGCATAATGTCACTTTAAAAGTATTTTTATTAATTATACATGTTATATATATGTTAGAGTTAATACAATATAAGAATTAATGTCACCAGCTGTCTGGGCAGTCCAAACACTGCAGACTGTGATTATTATAAATTTAAAATTTAAAAGTATTTTTATTAATTATATATATGTTAGAGTTAATACAATATAAGAATTAATGTCACCAGCTCTCTGGACAGTCCAAACACTGCAGACTATGATTATTATAAATTTAAAATTTAAAGGTATTTTTATTAATTATATATATGTTAGAGTTAATACAGTATAAGAATTAATGTCACCAGCTCTCTGGACAGTCCAAACACTGCAGACTATGATTATTATAAATTTAAAATTTAAAGGTATTTTTATTAATTATGTTAGAGTTAATACAGTATAAGTCACCAGCTGTCTGGGCAGTCCAAACACTGCAGACTATGATTTATATTAATATAAATTTTAAGTTAAAAGGTATTATTTTCAAATAATGGTAGAGTTAATACAACTTAAGAATTAAGTTTATAACAGACTAAGATTGCACATGATTGCGAAAGGTCTGATTTTATATACGGCACCCGCAATTCAATAAAGAATTTTAGTTTTTATCAATCTAATAAAGACACAAATGGCATTGAAAAGCTGCTTTAAACATCTGTATTAAATCATAGCATTTTTAAATCTACTTTCACTTTCTGTTCACAAGTCAAAAATACCTTTAGGAAAGTTGAAGGCAGTAAAAAAAGCAGTCTTTTTGCAGTGAAATATAAGACGTTTTGTGTGACATTTTTAAATGATCATTAAAGTTCAAGATTACAGTGACAATTTATTTCTGAATGAAGCCTAAAAAAAATAACATTCCGCAAGTAAAAAACTAATAGTACAGAGATCTACTTTGAACCAAAACTCAGTTAATTTCGATTGAAATTCACTTCCCCAAACATCTTTACAAAGCCAATAAACAAGAGGGCCAAGATGTGAAATCAATGCCCCGGGCAGGGTCAATTTAGACCTTGGTGTCATGATAGGAACAATCTTGGTAGAGGTCTTCTTGACAATGCTATATGCCAAATGTCTGGCGTTGGGCCTTGTGGTTTCAGAGAAGAAGAGCTTTTAAGTTTTTCCTATATACATTTTTTAATCCTTTATAAAATCAAGTGACCCCCCTGTGGTTTCTGAGAATTAAAAGCATATATTTTTTCACATGTATAGTTTTTGGAAAAGTATGCTATGTACACACTAGGCACGTGGTATTAAACAAGAATATTTCAAGGTATAAATGGACACCGTGTTCACAAGTCAATATAGTTCTTTTCGGATTTATATCATAAATTTTACCAGCGAAAAGTGCAACCTTTTATACAATGCATATCCAAGTGAATTTTTTTCATCTTTTTTTATTTATGCATTACGCTGCCGGTGGCAAGTAATGCAACCTTTGCAACTAGGTGTAGATCATGATCAGGCTGATCACCTGTGCAGGTTATGTTTTCTACTCTTATTGAGTCAGTAAATTTTCACCGAGTTCCCCTTTGAACAATAAATGGTGTACTGTGCAAAATGACATATTTATAAACATTTTATGCAAGATAAAGCAAATCTTTTAGCTAAAGGTAAAATTTCATTTTAAAACATTTACTAGTGTTAGAAGTCTGCTTAAAAACCAAACTTGATCTTGCTGCATATATATAATAGTACACATTGTTACATTTTCTTGCCAAATCCCAAGCTAGCTGCTTTCTAGCTAGCTTTTTATAAAGCCCTAGGTCAGACTGCATTCCTGAGTGATCACGTGATCACAATATTTACAATTTGTTAAAAGTACATTTAAGGTAGTTATGGTGAGCTTAATGAAACAGATCGAGTTATGGTTGAAACAAGCTTTTAGGACTTTGGTTTTTTGGTACTAATTTAAAGGCCTTACAGTTAAATATAGCATACATATATCCGACCCCTTTGGTTAACCAAATTATAGAGTTAGTGCATTAAATTTTGTGACCAATTTTTGAGGAAATTACAGCTTGAAGTGGAAAATGAGTTAAATGACCCTCTAGAAATTTAAGATATTTTCTACCAATTTGAAAGAAGATTTTTAGAGAAATTTATGTGTTTATAACAGGTATGTACTTGGGGTTTTGGTACTATTCTATACTATTAATAGTTGCGATTGTCAGATGGTAGTCAGGCCTCTTATCTATGGAAAAAAAAATTCTGGTTATTGACCCTCTAGAAATCTAAGATTTTTTCTAGACATGCTAGAGAAGGGAAGATATTAAAAGATCTATTTATACTTATGTACTTCATACCTTGGCACACCATTCTACTTATAGTTATAGTTTCATATATTGCTGCCTTGTATTATATTTTTATAGCCTGTCCTATGCATGATCGCCTCAGCCACACTTCCAGACAAAAACTATGAGACTGCAGTATTTTACTCAGCAATCATGGAAGGTTTATGCTGATTTTAGGTTTATGCTGGTTTATGCTGATTTATGCTGATTTTAATACAAATTTTATGCAGTTAAAATATATAAGAAAGTCTACAGACCTTAATCATGATAATAAGAGTCTATATCAGAAAAAATTTGGTTAAAGGAAAATACAAGAGAATGAGAAGGAAATATATAAAATCCGACAGAGTTTGAGTACCGCCTAAGCCACACTTACTTGGTTTCTGTTCGGGATAAAAATTTAAGAATTCAACAAGAAGAGATCTGTCAAAGATACTCCATGATTAAAAATAGACAACTGGCCTAAAGAGACTAGAATAAATTGAGCTATAATAGTGCATGTTTATGTTTTCTTAACAAAACAATGCTAACTTAAAGCTGTACATAGTATTATTTAATTATTAAGTATGGTTATGGTGCTGTAAATACTGTGTATTTGAAATAGCCAAGTTCTTTTAAGAATTTACTTCTAAGTATCAATTATACAAGTTAATTATTTACTTTATTACTTTAAATATGCAGTGCTTGACAGTCTATAGCTAGGGAAACTGCTATTTGTAGTATAAAAGTGAGAATTGTATTTGGAAAAAAAGAAAGTTCTTTATAATCAGCAGGATTTGTTCCAATTCTTTTATTTATAACCTAATTATGCAAACTAAACTATGATTTAAACTACGTATAGATGCTCCCTTCTGAAGAAAATAGAGTTAGATCCCTTCTGAAGAAGATAGAGTTAGACTATGTTAAATTGGTAGAAAAGAAGCAGGTGATCAGATTTACCAGCTGTCTGGCCGGTCCAAACTAGCTAAGATCCACTGATCATGATCTACTCCTTTGAACATTTAAGGACTGACTAATATTCTGATGAAGAAAAGGAGTTAAATGTAAAGTGATGGATAGCTGAATCGTCCAAGCAGTATGGAATCTGATAAACTACAGCCCAGCCCTCTGCCCCCTCCCCCGTCCCTTCCCCCGCAGATCATAAAGACATTTACATTCTCACCAGTACTAATCTTATAACGCAAGCAATATATTGTTAATCTAATTCTGATTACTGTATCAGTGCCACACAGACAAATTAGACTTCTGACCAGCACTATAGTTATTTAATAGTAATACATAATGTATTATTATAGTTGATACACGCTGACATGTACAAAGTACAGTAGTTGGGTCAATCCCAACCTACATGAACCCCGCCACACCCTAATTAAATATTATGTTAATACAAATTGTGTAGACTATGATTTGTTACATAATTAAAAGATAAAAACTTAGTTTTTTAATACAAAAGTACTGGCTTAATTACTAACTGGGGTGTTTTTAGATATAAAAATTTACATTTGTGCATGATTTAAATCTCACCCTGGTCTGAACCATGCTTTGGTGCCAATTATACAAATGTTTAATTATGGTCAGCTGTGGTCAACCACTAGTTCTGGAACAATGGTATCATGGTTAAGCTAGGTTGACCATGGTACTGTGTATTATTTATTTCTGTTTTTATTTTGTTACAATTTTCTATACAACATATATCTATCAAAGATTTGAAAATAAAATTCCTAGATACCTTATTAGACCTACATCATTAATTTGAATACCGTAGTCTTTGATGACGGTTTTGTAACCTTGGAAATATTCAAGTTAAGTTTAAATAGTTCAGATTGGGTCAGTAGTTTTCCCCGAAAAGATTTTAACGTATGCCGGGTAGTGCACAACTTGCCTACAAGTGCTCAGGTGAACCAAAAAAAATGCTGCGGACCGACCGATCCTATTTTTTTGGCAAGGACACCGGAAACACACATACTTTTTGGTAGTCTAACTATTTCGACTTCGAAGGCAAACCGAATTTATAGGCTGATATTTTATAGTTGTTCACCTGTAGAGGTGTGACAGTTATAAAATATCAGATCTGTGAAAGGGGTCACACTGAAACGCCAAATTAATTAGGCTAACTTTTTGGGGCCTGGACAGACGGACGGACATATTTCAGCATGGGATTTCAACACTGATCTTGTACACATTAGTAAATCATAGTCCATCCAATTGTATGCAAGTCGAGATATTGTGTGATTTTGTATAGGCCATATCTCTCATCTGCGAGATTCTGACCCAAAACCAAAATATCTCAGAATTTGCTCAAGACGTTAATTATTTTGACTAAAATCAGTGCTCACTTTTGTGTTTACAAACAAGGTCCCATTTCAATATCTTTCGATTAATTAAAAATTAAATTTACTCATACAGCATGAGAGTACATGTCAAAAATATTTAATAGTTTATCTAATAGAAATATTAATAATAAATAAATAAAACTTACCTGTACATTATATCCATGTTAATCCATTTTCTTATATTCCACACATCCATAAACAGTTTATCCGAAATATCTGCACTGAGTAAATCCTTTTATTTTCAGTTGTTCTAATGGAAATTAGAGTTATGATTCTTTTTACACATATGTCTACACATATGTATATGTTTACACATATGCCACGTGTATTAAAATATGCCGTGTGATTCTTTCAACACAAAAAATATACAGTAAAACATTGTCCTGAGCTGTTTGTTTACATGTTAGAAAAAGTCTATCACTGAAAATGATTTGATTTATTTACACATATGTCATGTGTATTAAAATATGCCGTGTGATTTCTTCAACACAATGAATATATTCGTACGCACGTGTGTAACATATAATGTTGTGTTTTGTATCGGAGTCATAATGTTTGTGTTTAATCTCCCTGTTTGATTGTTTCAAACTCAAACCTGTCCTCATCGTCCATCACGGCACTGAAATGTTCCCGCGATGTTTTTATTTTTTGTTTCACTTTTACAAACTCACTTTCTGGTTTTATATCACAGCCCCACCCTATCTCTACTGTAACTGTTTGTTGTTGTTGTTGTACCATGTCAACTATTCCCTGTAATACGGAAGCAGTCATTGTCACACTGTACAACGTTACATATTTTAAATTTACCATTTCTGGTGACAACAGAATTTCTCTAGAACCAAGATTCATGTACCACAACTCCACGTGTTCCACGTTCACTGACAAACGTAATGTTTCCAGCCATGTTTCAATGGCGACAGGAGATTTTAGCCCCCCGCACGTAAATGTATTTAGTTTACTGTTTGCTGGAACACAATTTATAAAGCGCAACACAAGATCTGGGTTAAATAACCACCCCAGACGACACTTCTCTAACGACGCCATATTAATGTTAAATTCTGACACAGGTATATCCCACAGGTCTAACGTGTTTAGTTGTGAATGATGAGATAATTCCAGGCACACAGAACAGGAATCCCTCTCGTGTTCAACACAACTTAACCCATACAGCTCAATTTGTCGCATGCAATGTCTGTGTGATATATAATCATATAACAATGTCAACTCACTGTGGCTCATTTTAAAGTCGCTGATATGTATGGCTTCTAATTTCTGTAAACTTGTCACTTTCTCACCCAGTAAACGAGACCAAGAACCTGGCTCTAGTAGCGCTACACGACACGATAAATGTAAACATTTCACTGCTTTGTTCAATAGAGGTAAAATATCGCGGCCAGTATATTCACCCTTGTAGTGTATTTTCTCCATGTTTTCTAGGTCACTAAGTGCGAAATAATCAATAACGTCATGTACACTGCTGTAAGGTGTTTTACTCATTTTATCCATGTTAATATAAAGTGATCTAATATTTTGTTTATTTCTGGTCGTCAGTTGTTTGAGATTTTTGCGGTATTGTTCTTGCTGGCAGCTTTCTTCAATAAACACGTCCTGTAAACAAAGACTGACGTCATTTTCACACGGAATTTCTCTGCAACATGAAATACACATGTCCTGGAAATCTTTTAGTGGATTGCTGTAGACATTCGTGTCTAATGTGCTTCTGTGTTCGAGTGTTATTTCATCTTCATTTATAATTTTCATCATTTCTCGTGAAATCAAAGATGACACATTCACATTTATACCACAAATGAATTTAAGAATTTTTGACATTTCCAGAATGTCTTTGATGCATTTACATTTTGAAAGCACTATTTCTGGTACTGAGGTTTGATCAGAGGTGGAATGCATGTATAATGCTGCGAAAAATTCCTGCATGGTTTTATGTGCAAATGACACTTTTGATTTATGTTTTAACAATGTTCCTGGAACTGAAACTTTACTTTGGGTTATAAGTCCTGTTTTTAGACAGAAATTCAAACAGTCTCTTGTGAGATATTTCTCTGCAACAGAACCGTCAAATACAAGCGTGTTTTCTTCTCTTTTTTCTTTGAATAACGTTTCATATGCTAATTGTCCTAAGGATGTAAGAAGTGTGTAGAATTGCATACAGTTTGCGTTTTCACAGAAGCATTGCGGGATTTCTCCCTGGGGAAGACCAACCTCCGGTGCTAACTTGATACAGTTCTGCAAAGTTCTAGACAGCAAAAGTTCTGTAATCTGACTGTATAAATCACACTGAGTTTGTCCTAGGTCTATTTCGTTACACCACAAAAATAGCAGGTACATTAAAAGAAGCGGAATGGCTTCTAGGTCTGCAATTTGTTTTTCTTTCAAAACTCTGGTAAACTCTTCTACCTCATGTCGTAATTCGTATTCATTTTTCTCATTAAAGAAATGAGAAATAACTGACTCTTTCAGTGCATTTGCTGACTCCTCGTTTAGTCCCACTAGTTCAAGTTTTTGGTCGATTTGACTGGATTGTAGACCACTCACACTTAGCTTCCATGGTCTAGTGGTTGTCAGGAATGCAGTACGTTCCCTAACTTTCTGGTGTGGAATGGGACTCAATCTTTGTTTGCAGGAATTAGATGGATGGCTCCATTCGTCAAGACCATCTAGTATCACAAGACATCTTTTCGTACACAATATGTTTACTAGATCTCCTCGAGTATAATCATGCCCAAGCGCTGAAATGATTTGATTCATGATGAAGTCATCAATGTCACATTCACTAGAACTGTCGCGTAAAAGCAACAAAAAAACGAAATGAAATTCATTTACGGCTTGGATTTCTTCTGCTGAGAAATACTGTTTTTCGTCTTCGTTAGGTTTATTTGCGTGACACCATGCTAGAGTCAGTCGCCTGCTTAGGGCAGTTTTACCAAGTCCAGCATCTGCTGTCAAATATATTTTACGGCACATTTTGTCGTCGTTATAGAACACATTGCGTAATGGTGTAACTTGTGTCTTTTCTTGTGTAACACCACTGCGGGTCCTCTTTACTTTAAATGAATAAATATCTGGCATCACATAGAATTCCAAAAGGGGTGTCTCTTCTTCCATCAAAGGCGACAGAGAAATTGTGCGGTGCTTGTCCCTGTAGAAAGATATCAAGTCGTCTTGAAGATCTGAAATATAAAATTGATTTGATTTTAATATTCTAACCAGTATATGTGGCTTTATATACATGTAAGTCTTTTTTTCTATTTATGCAGTATACTATATTTCATGCGCTATTTCCAGTCTATTTTTATGCAATTTTGCTTTGTTCACTGATCGGCGCTGGATAGTACACTGGCTCTAGAACAAAACAGTTAGATATTTATTAGTAAAAACTGGTGACCAGGCTAATTTACTAACAATGGTGATATCATTTCTTGTACCTGTATTTGCAGTAAAACCAAACAATTAAACCAAAAGCATTACTTAGTCGTTTATTAATGTAGATCAGAATTGTACTATAGAAAGTCAGTCGTACATAAATTTTAATTTACAAACTGCATTACCTGTAGAAAAAGGTGTGTCACGGTGCTTGCAGCAGACGAACGCCGTCTGACAGCTGTCAACATGTTTGTTATATTTATAAATAGAAATCCTGCTAGTAGAATACCACAGGGACAAGAAATCATATATATTCAGTGAAATAATAATGTAAAATATAATTGCTACCATATTAATTAGAAGTCCCTGTGATTGATGAAATTAACAAGAAAATGTGTAAATGTCACTTTTAAGTACGGAAAATGTACAAGTATGGAAAGCCTTTACTGCCACATAATTTGTTTATTCTGACAGCATGGTGTTTGTATGAGGATCAAAATGTACATTGCAAGATTCAAACATTTTTCAAACATTCAAGAACGCGTGAATTCGAAGTTATGATACAGTCCAGTTTCGTTTGTTTTTTGTGTCTTAATAATAGGCATTGTCTTTTCAAAAGTAGTGTGTTCAGGAATGACATTCTAACTCTCTTTTGTTGTTTCGGTAATTCAATCTAAGTATGCAAATTGAGGACATAGTTTACATTTTAATTTCGTATCTGCTTTGTGTTTTAGTGTGTTACTGTTATGTACAGATCTCTTCGTTTTTATAAAGTCATATATAGATCCATAAAACAAGCAAGGAACTTATTCCTGCAAAAATAAAACTGAAAAACCGCAAAACCATTTATTTAAACATGCTTATTTTAAATAAAGATACAGTGCAGTGTCAAATTTCAACATAACATAATTAAATAGAAATAGGAGGTTCATCTATAACATCAAAAGCAATGCACAAATGTTTGAACAGTAGCTATGAAGCACTGCCCAATATTGGTTTCCTAAACTCCGCCATTATCAGTTTTTCTTTAAAGTAACAACGGCCTTCCCAACGACACTGTACTTGCATAAAGCGTCGGTCTTGTGAAAAAAACCCACTAAATGATGACTCTAGATTGTTTATTATGCGGAAACTAAGAAATATGGGAAGTGACATTGATTTGGGTATACGTGTAGTACCATAAGGGACTAGCCTGGTCAACAGACCCTGAAATATCAATATTACTAATTAATATTTCACTGTTTTGTTCTAGAGCCAGTCTACAATCCAGCGCCAATTTCAGGAAAACTGCCCCAGTATACAAAGCAAAATCATATAAAATAGACTGGAAATAGTGCATGAAATATAGTATATTGAAACAAGTAATATCTTTAAAAAAAGATGGTCGACGTAGGTGACGTAATAAACACATTTTGTGTTTCAGAAGGCTCCCGGGCAGTACACTGCTTATTCCGGTACCGAAACGCTAGCCAATAATCAATGACGCTAGATGTCCGGCCCCGGACAACACCTCGTTGAATACAAAAGTTGATCTTCGTACTGTCCAGAAACCTTGACATAACGTGTTCTGTTTTTTCTTTTTTTGCAACATGATTTATTATAAATAACTATAATATAAAAAATATACACATTTTGTGTTTCAGAAGGCTCGCGGGCAGTACACTGCTTATTCCGGTACCGAAACACTAGCCAATAATTTGCAGATTCTGATTGGTCACATTATAACGAAGTTGGTTAGCAACGCGTCCATACCAACGGAAGTTCAAATCAAAAGTATACGACTACGTCGAAAAACATAAATTTTATCAGACTAGTATTTAGTCTATACTTAAGGAACGTACGCTATATATAATAGCCCGAGAGTGCGGTATACACCAGACAACAGTGAAGAGTATACATGTATGGACCTTTGCCCAATTTCTTTACATCTCTGATTGATGCAGAGATGTAGCACAGACTCTGTCACTCTAGCGTCCGCTCATGACTCGAAACGGAATTTTCAGATAAATTGTAAAACAATAATTATTTACGGTAAACAATGGTACACAATTTCATAGACTGCAGACCATTCTTGCTTAATACGATTACATGTCTTCTTTGGGAGACAAATTGGTTTAAGCCTGACTGTCATTCGATCTCTGTCCGTCCGTCCATTCAGCCCAATCTTCAGCATGTCTGCGTTTCATCTGTTTAACACCTGAGAGCACTAAGCCCTTGCCGGAAAGGAACCCCTTTAAAAGAGTAATCACTCCAACTGGCTTTTTCGATGCTATTTCTATGGATCCAATGAACCTTCAAAACGGAGAGCCTGTTTCATTTTGGTGTTTTTCTCTCTCGCCAAGTTGTACTTTAAAAGTTTCGTTTTGACAAAATATAAACACGAGTAATCATACATTTTTTCGTAAATTATCAGCATTTTGCTATAGTTTTGTTGTTTTACGCACATACTGTAGTTTGAATTACATGCTGTTCCAGTACAAGTCAGCTTTTTTCAGGATCGTTACTATATATGTATCAGGAACGGTATAGAGTATTCCTGATAGTATTGAAGCTCAACTGAAAACAGTTTTCACTCGCACAGTGCAATTTTCGGGCGCTGATTGGATACCGAGACAACATGTTATATGAGTGAAAAATTACCGAAACCCAACCATCCGAAAACTTAACTGAAGGAGTAATGACACGTTTGAGGTAAATAATTCAGTCATTTCCGTATACAGATATATAATAATATTGAAGCAATTTACATTTCGTTGCACAAACACAGGAGTTTCGCGAAATTCAATTTAAGTTTCATATACATGTACATTGTACTTATAAATGTCTATGAGGCCATGTCTATTCATTCAGATTTAGGCAGTGATTCCGTCTAATACGAATAATGTAATCTATGATCACACTGCTTTCAGACGTTTTCCTATGGTATTTGGAAGTACTGGTACTATACTAGTAGTATTTTTACATATATGCACAGAAGGAGAACTCTTTCCATACGAACAGATGTAAATACACTGCTGGGCTACAACTTATCCTGCCTTTGCGACCGATCAGCCTGTACATCCATCCAGGTTGATCATGATCTACACTCTCCGCTATTTGGGCCTTGTTACCCATTTGAACATACATGTAATATTATTGTCCACGAATCTTTTGGATTTGCACGAATGCATTGTTCACGTTTTTGTTTACATTAGCAAACCAGTCGCAGTTATCAAAACTATGAAAAGCATAGAAGCTTCGTAACAGATCACATTTGTAACAGAAATCAAGCACACAATGTAACAATTTTTGAGACGAATGTGATCGATGCCGATTTTTGATGTGACATCTGATCACATTTGTCACAGCTCATTTTCAATCGGTAAAATGAACAAAAAAGTGCATTTTTACATCTGAATCACATTTGTAACATGTAAAATGTAGCATTCCATAAACTGAAAGTTAATCTGTCGCCGAGGTTGAGTAGTTAGACTATCTGACTTGAAATCACTATAACCGCTCATTGATTGAATGTCATGGGTTTGAGCCTTGCTACCGACTACATCTCTTTATGTGATAAAGTTTCCCGGCAGTGTCTTACGGCGGATATAGTTATAGCACTGGTTCTTACAAGGAACGAAAGTAAACTGTCTGCCTGTAAAACTACTTGAAATGCTGTTGGAACGGGCATTAAACATTTACAGAATGTAAAAAAGCAAATTCCGGAAGGACGCGATTTATTTCCTATGATGTTTTGTGACGAAAGTGTCACCTTGATCTTGAAAATTAGACACACATGAGTTGTACAACTGACACGTTTTCTTGATACTCTAAAATTAATGTGAAGTCGGACTTAAATTGCAAGTAAGTGTGAACAAAAGATGAATTGTGCATACATTTGTACTTTCATTCCAGTCATACAATCTAAAACCAAACTGGTTTGTAGCGTAAAACAATCTACTGTTAAACAAAATAGTCTGCTAAAAAATCAAACAAGAAATATGCCCCACTTAATTATAAGTAGACTGGCATTCAGTCCTTACATTTACTATTTCTTACTCAATTAACTCCCTTTGCTGCCAAAAATGTAGATGATCAAGCCCTGTCAGTAGATATGGGCCAGAAAATATTCTGCTTGAATAATGAAAATATACTATCATCTAGCCTGGTGGCGAGGCTATATTATAAGTAGCTCTTATTTTACCGAGAACCAGCGGACGTGACCTTCATGTGTACCAAAACAGTCCTAGCTTTGCTATTTAAATCGATGTATATATGTTAAAAATATAGCACCATTTTTTTTTCAATGATACTGCTAAAATAAAGACTTTTTCACGATGAAACAACTTGAATACGAAAGAATGGCATATGTCAACATGGTTTTAGTGGTTGACCCGATTTGCCCACCGATCAAAACGCTCAGATTTTCAAATAAACGTCTTTTGCTGTGCATGCGCCAGGAAACGCTGCAAGCTCCGCCTTATCAGGGATCGTAAGCCTTTGTAAAATCAAGTGACCCCGGGCACAGATGCTATGTATTCCTGCCAGGCCAGTGTCTAAATTACGCACGTATCTCACAGTGACTCTTCATGTTTTAGGTACACACACAGAAAACCTAGAAAAAATGTATAATTGACGAAACAAAGAAAATTATGTACGATTTCCGGTATTCTTCCAATATGATAAATTAGTCATGTACATGTATTTAGAAATACTTGTGATTTCTTATCATTTGTAAATAATCAGTAATAGATTTTTATATATGTTATTGAGAACGGGCAAGCGCTAACATTATTTCCTAGCGTCAAATATGAAAAACAGCGTTTTTTGGCGTTACGCTTTTTAGCTCCAACTTATGACGTCACATAGCAAGAAAGACTGGAAACGTAAGAGCATATTATTCACCTTTTTCATTCAGTATTATCCAATTAAAAGGTGCCTTACACAGTAAATTTTTCAATCCAGAAAAAAATGTTATACATTCTACTTGTCATTTCATTGGCGTTTTAAAGGTTACTAACATCCGGTCAAAATCTAGCTTAAAGGTCCACTATCAAGCGAAAATTGAATTCAATTCAATTCAATGTACTTTATGACAGTTTAAGTTTAAGGAGAGTTTAAGTGACAGTTAATTCAATGCCAATTACATTACCTCATACAAGACACTAAATAATGAAGATTTGCAGGTTAACATTTACAGAAAGTGTTTGGAACACGAAGAAAAGTATGTGTATTATGTTGAAATCTCAGTGATTCGACAAAATGACTACCCAGGTCTTTTTAACTTTGTTCATAATGCATAGAAAAATAATTGTACGTGTACTAGAGTTTATTTAGAATTTCTACATACCAACTTTCATTTTTTGTTAAAAATAATTTATTTCTGTGTTTTTAATGTATATTTGAATTTCCGCTTTCGTTAGTATTGGACCTTTAATACGGCTGCGCCGAAAAAGCACTGATGACAAGGTGAAAGTACATGTATGCACTTCACTGTATGCGACTGATACATGTAAGAAGCCCTGGCATTTGTTGTCATAGCGTTGTTGCTATATTATGCAGAAGTCAATGTAGATCTATACTTCAATGATTAATGTATTTTTTTAATTGAATGGACACCGTATTTTAATAAAATGATAACAGTTGATCTGTGTTACAAACTTAATTAGTTGAAACCATTTTTATGCGGGCCGCATACTTCTGAAATGAAAGCTCGAGACACATTATTTTTTATCAGACTGGTTTACGACAGATAGCCAAAGTTGAGATGCACTTTTAAATAACGAGACCTGTCAGTAGTCGTGAAAATGTGAGTTTGTTTGTTTACAAACATTTTGACCACAAACGATTTTGAATTCCGTTAGGGCCATCGCCTATGAATGAAATAATTTGAAACGCGAAAACACGAAATCACGAAAGTACGATGACGAAAACGCGAAAACACGATGACGAAAACGCGAAAACACGATGACGAAAACTCAAAAGTACGATGACGAAAACGCGAAAACACGAAATCTCGATAGTACGATGACGAAAACGCGAAACTACGATGATGAAAACGCGAAAGTACGACAATTTCGCGTTTTCATCATCGTACCTTCGCGGTTTCGTCATCGTACTTTTGCGGTATCGTGTTTTCGTCATCGTACTTTCGCGTTTTCGTCATCGTGTTTTCGTCATCGTACTTTCGAGTTTTCGTCTTCGTACTTTCGCGTTTTCGTCATCGTACTTTCGCCTTCCGGTACGCATGCGCAAAACAATATTAACAAAACAAAACAAGTGAATCCTTGCAGTAGTCTTAAAGATATGACTTGAACATATTTTTATAATATAAACTAAGGGGGATAATACAAGAGTTATATGAGCTGGAGTTATGGTTTATAAACACTGCGCTAATGTACGCCTAATAATATATCCATGCTCCATGTTCATACTATAACTTCAAAAGGTTTCGAAGGATTGCTTTCAAACTTATTTGAAATATAGGTACGGGGTGATGACAGGAAGTGCATTAACTAAGAACCATAACCTTTTCTTGCCAGATTTTTAAGTATCTCCCCTTGTGACTTGTTTTTTCACATTTGCTATAACTTACTATAACTACAAAAGTTCAAAAGGATTGCTTTGAAACTTGAAGTATATAATGTATAGGTAGAGGGTGATGAGGGAGAGGAAGTACATAAATAAGAACCATAACTCTTGCCAGGTTTTTAAATTATCTCCCCATGTCACTTGTTTGTGATAAAAGGACAACACTTTGGCAGGGGTTCACTCCAAATTTGGACCATGTATACTTTATGAAGTGTATAAAGCAGTGCACAGGAACAATTACAGCTTGTATAGTTCTTAAATTATATCACTTAATTGATTTTGTAAATAAATGCTTGCAGCATAACTTAAGCACTATTGCACATATTAACTCCAAACATGGAGCATGGATATATTATTAGGTGTACATTAGCGCAGTGTTTATAAACCATAACTCCAGCTCATATAACTCTTGTATTATCCCCCCTTAGTTTATATTATAGAAATATATTCAAGTATCTTTAAGACTAATGCAAGGATTCACATGTTTTGTTTGTTAATATTGTTTTGCGCATGCGTACCGTAAGGCGAAAGTACGATGACGAAAACGCGAAAGTACGATAACGAAAACGCGAAACTACGATGTCGAAAACTCGAAAGTACGATGACGAAAACGCGAAAACACGATGACGAAAACGCGAAAGTACGATGACGAAATCACGATACCGCGAAAGTACGATGACGAAAACGCGAAGGTACGATGATGAAAACGCGAAATTGTATCGCATTTTCATCATCGTGTTTTCGCGTTTTCGTCATTGTACTTTCGCAATTTTGTCATCATAGCTTCGCGTTTTCGTCATCGTACATTCGCGTTTTCGTGTTTTCGCGTTTCAGATTATTTTATTCAAAGGCGAATATGCAGATGGCCCTAACGGAATTTCGTAGGATAGAGGTA
Source organism: Saxidomus purpurata (assembly GCA_022818135.1). Classification (NCBI taxonomy): domain Eukaryota; kingdom Metazoa; phylum Mollusca; class Bivalvia; order Venerida; family Veneridae; genus Saxidomus; species Saxidomus purpurata. Next base: position 891,000 of record JAFMSR010000004.1, read on the forward strand.
GGAATAGTATTGTATATTCTAAGAATCACTTTAATGGAACATAGCGTAGACCACTGTCATAACTTTGTGTTAATTAACTAAACGCTGAATGAAAAAAAAAAACAAACGAAAAGAGCGTAAAGATTATTGAAAGCTTTTTCATGAATATGTTTTTGTTTCTTTTTAAGTCAAAAATGATACACTGAAAATGAGAAACAGTTAATTTTAAGTGCACAAACCAGACAGTCAAGTATTTTGCTTTACACGAACCTAGAATATAAGTTTATTCTGTCTCTATTATAAAGTCTGTAAAGTTAATTTGCATCTCCCATTTCAAAATATTTACATGAAAGCTTTGTTTCTAGGCCCGCTGTGATACGTAATATCTACAGGTTTTCTTGTTTACTAGTAACACGGACCTGTTGTTGTATTACGTAACATTAAGAAACACATTTAAGAGAAACATTCACCGTAGAACTGAAGAAGAAATGTCACTTTACTTGCCGCATTCAACCCAACATAAAATATCTTCAATTCAGGAATGGGCGCGTTCCGGATATGCACAGGACAATGCACAGTGCGCATGGCAGGAATTCGTTCAAGTGATACTGAGAGTGTGGAAGTTAGATATAGAGTGTCTACCTAAACTTTGATATTACTTTCACTTACGAAATCGACCCAGTCAATGCTGAGATAAAAGATACCAAAGATATAAATTGAACAGACACCTTAACACGCTATAGGAAAAGATTGTATGATTAAATGCGAACACCAAATTCAATGCCAGACGAGCGATTCAACTGGGCTACATCAGCTATTACAGAAGGAAACTAACAATTATAAACATTTTTATCATAGATGTAATTAGAGACAAACCGTATATCACAACATCATTTCAGTCATCACTTTTATTATAATGAAATTCTTTCTCAATTTTAAGAATTTTTCATTTCATACAGAACTCATTATACCCGGATATACAGTAACTATTTTCCTTTTTTGTTTCCTGCTAAAACAAAATGAAAACAGCGGTTAGCTACTGGTGATTTCTTAAAAAAAATGCGTTTATAATCCTAGATCATTCTCTTTATTTTCTATATTAGGTATTCTAGCATTATTGTATACATGTACAAAGGGTTGTCTATGTTATAGACTTTTCAAGTCTTCAAAAGCGAAGAAATACCGGGACAGTGGCACATGTGCTTGCTTTTTACAATACCGGGACAGTGGCATATGTGCTTGCTTCTTACAATACCGGTACAGTGGCATGTGTGCTTGCTTCTTACAATACCGGGACAGTAGCACGTGTGCTTGCTTCTAACAATGCTGGGACAGTGGCACGCGTGCTTGGTTATTACAATACCGGGACAGTGGCACGTGTGCTTGCTTCTTACAGTACCGGGACAGTGGCACATGTGCTTTCTTCTTACAATACCGAGACAGTGTCACATGTGTTTGTTTTTTACAATACCGGGACAGTGTCACGTGTGCTTGCTTCTTACAATACCGGGACAGTGTCACGTGTGCTTGCTTCTTACAGTACCGGGACAGTGTCACATGTGCTTGTTTTTTACAATACCGGGACAGTGGCATGTGTGCTTGCTTCTTACAATACCGGGACAGTGGCACGTGTGCTTGCTTCTTACAGTACCGGGACAGTGGCACGCGTGCTTGGTTATTACAATACCGGGACAGTGGCACGTGTGCTTGCTTCTTACAATACCGGGACAGTGTCACGTGTGCTTGCTTCTTACAATACCGAGACAGTGTCACATGTGTTTGTTTTTTACAATACCTGGACAGTGGCATATGTGCTTTCTTCTTACAATAACGAGACAGTGCTTTGCACAACAAAGCCACTATTTGCGTGAGAAGCCTTTATCTAAAGAAACCAGCATATTATCCCTACATAAGTAAATGTGATATGTAAATTGTCCAATGGAATTCAAAACCCACAACTAAAGAAATAGCTAATTAAAAAAGCGGTCACCAAAAACCTAATTTATGTGCTATAAAGTGAAGAAGAAAAAAGTTAAATCGTCACCGCCCGTCCATTGATTCGTTGACAAACATCTGCAGTGTCTGTAGTGGCGCATTGGTAGCGCGTTCGCCTCAGGATCGGAGTGTCCCGGGTTCGAGCCCCACCAGTGCCACGGTAGTTTGTCCTTAGGTAAGACACTGATATTTCCGCATTGCGTATCTCTTCGATATTGATTTCATCTGGAACTATTCTCATGGGCGATTAATCTACGTTGTAAGAACTTGTTTCGCAATCGAGAATAAACAAATTAGTATAAATTAATAATTTCCCTTCAGCTGTGTGTGTAGTTTACATAGGGACAGTATTTTTATATACTGAATCAAAAAAGAAACTTCCGATTTCTATACATATTTTTAATGTTATAAAAAGAAATCAACATGTCCAATGCTCAACATATGTTCGGGCGAACGATTATGTGTCAAATAAAACCAATTGACCAGCGACACGGGAAAAATTTTGAACAAACAATATTTCAATATCAATATTGGAAAATTTCAGTTACCTACGTTCAGTACATACAAAACTACAACATTTTGAAAAAGTATACCCAAGGCGTCATTGTTCACTCTAAAAATGACGTCACATACCACAATTTGACGTCAAAACTCACTTCAATTTACATGGGCAGTAAACTATAGCGGTAATCATTTCCTAACAGCATCATTTATATTTGGTTGCAACATTATATACTCTTTCAATATATACATTTGTATCATATCTGGTAAACTATTTCATGTATTCTTTCCACGATATGCCTTTTTTCATAGGGTATAGCCAAAATTAAAACAAAGAATCATTTCAAATCACTGTTGCCATAGTAATAGTCTTGGAGAATTTTGAAGCAAATAGTATGTTTCTGTTGAGGAAAATATAGTGGCTATCAGCTTTAATCATTGGTTTTGCATTTAAATTTTATGGGTTTTTTCCAGTTATTGTCGAATAATATAACAAATGTGCGAAGGTACATTTTCGCGCGTCGACGGTCAATTATAATTAGATTGTACGCATTACACAAAAAAGAAAAAGTCAAAATCGATTTTCTCGTGCATGCACGGACCAGTATAATCTGTGTTCATAAAATCAAACCTTTCAGTCTGATTTTATATACTTTGTTGTCAATAAGAAAAAGACGTTGAAAAAAAATGTTTTTATTAAGTTTTCTTTCTTTTCCATAGGCCTAGAATTCCACCGAATTTACTTGAACGTGTCATCGGCATGCTTAATGCTGGTATGGCGACGAATGAGGTTGCCGGGATTGTTGGCAGTTCTAGCCGTGCTATTCTAACCTTAGGCAACGTTTTCAAGCAACAGGACGTACGAAAGATTTACCACGTAGTGGACGTCCGCGGGTCACAACGCCTGGTAAAGACCGCTATATCATGAATACACACATACGCAATCGTTTTCAAACTGCCACTGCTGCTAACACCCCTTGTACACATAACAACCGAATATCTGCCCAAACTGTACGTCGCCCTATTCAACCGTCGAACATCAATGAACTTACACAAGCCTTAATCCAGGAGTGGAACAACATTCCCAAGGACGAAATCAACACATTTGTCGGTTCTATGCGCCAACGATGCCAGGCAGTACTCGATGCTCAAGGTGGCCATACCCGGTACTAATGCGTGATTTTGGTCTACGACCCCTACCACATTTAATCAACCATTTCATCAGTTTTCCGTGAACGTAGAGCGATAAAACTTTACACACAAATTCACATTGAAATACTCTTGGAATACATGTAAAATAAATTAACCCTTCTTTTCATATTTACGTACATCTGCACTTAAACACAGCGGAAGTTACTTATTTTGTTCAGTATATAATATTTTATATCTTGTTTAGATATCTTTGATAGGTGTCAAGTCGGCGGGGTTAAATTGACTTTGAAAAAAGCTTGAAACGGCGTTATTGAATTAAACAAGCTTTTGAAACATGTTTTTTTGTGTGTTATTTTATAATATTTAAAGTTGCGACGGTGGTCCGACCCCTAATTTTGACCAATAATAATATCTTTATTACCTCCACAAGTGGGAGAGCAGAATGACAAACATATAAAGAACAATATATACATACACATACAAACAAATAAACAAAATCTACATGAACATGACAAGTATTAGACACCTATACTATATAATATACACATATATACAGAGACTAGAAGTCCACATACAGTCAATTTTGTGTGTGTGTGGTATTTTATATGTAAGCGAGATACAATATAGTGCTCCTTACCGAAACGAAATGCAAGGAAAAATAAGTAGGGATCAACACTCGGGAATAACAGGTGGCTAAGAGTCTTCCCCCTTTCCCGGCTCTCGGGTAACTGTTTTGGCGGTAACTCGGCAGAGCCTCGTTACCGCCAAAAACAGTTACCCTCTAGCCAGATATTCCCATCTGCACGTGTAACCAGTGAAAGATTCTTAAATGCTGTTCCCAGAACTTTTACTCCCCATTTCTATAATTATGGCATTTACTTGCATTAACTTGTTTTAAAGGAATCATTTTCATATTAAATTTTATTTTGTGGTTTTCATGTACGTACTGTGATATAACGGCAAATTGTATCAATACCAGCTCAACTATTTTCAGGTTATTTGAAGGTAAAACACCATAATTATGTTCAGATTACAAAGGAAATGTTACACGGTATCGGGATATGTCGGGAAACGTAACGTGTACATTAGGCAGACGTCATGCACATTGTAACGTTATTCACGTGTACATTTAAGTGACGTCATGTACCTCATTACGTCATTTACTAGTACACAAATTCTCGATCTGTTGCGCCATTATATGCATGATGTGGCTTAGAGTATATCCACCAGAAAATGAAAACCGCCGACGTTTTCCTGTAAATCCCGGTCCTAGGACAGTTCTTCCAAGAGATGCAGTACCTATACGATATTTATTACTGTTTTTAACGGAAAATCGTTCGGCAAACGAACAGGTTAAGCATATTTTATAACAAAACAGAATATATCTATAAAAGTTGAGAGGTATAAGAGGTTAAGTTCAAACTGAATGATTACAATTCTACTTTACTGTAGAGGTTAATCAGGCCACTACACACGGAAGGACAGGTTGGTCCTAAATACTGGGTATAATCAAAGCTGTATATAAAGTGGGCTATAAATCTATACTTCTTTATTCACTGGACAATGTTACTACGGAATTCTGTAAGTGCCATTTAAAATGTCGAGCGATGCACCAAGGTCGACGAACGACAATGCGAACAGACACCGCGATACTACTGCATGTATAGATGCAGATACGACGCGATTTTGTGCGCCTAATAGACAAATTATATTTTTGTAAAATAAACAAGCATACATGTACTCCTGTGACATGAATATTTATACATGTATGTGTTTTTCTGTTGTTTGTATACGGTATATGTCGACCAATGATTGGTATATTTGCATGTGTCTTTAGATTAGTTGAAGTGTTATGCAAAAAAAAAAAAATCTCACATTTTATGTAGCATGGCAGGTGTAGGGAGCATAAGATACCCTTTCTCATGACAAGGGTTTATGGTCGAGTGGTTATTTGGCTAGACTGTTATACAAGGATCTCTGGTTGGATCCACCGCTCCTCAGTTGACATAACAAATGGTCTTTCGGATGATACCTAAAACAGATGTCCTATGTATCGGTTTTGTACATCGAGTCTGCTTCCGTAGTCGTGTTGTCGAAATCAGTGTGTATAACCTCGCGTTGATTTAGGGTCCTGGGTTGGAGCCCTACTACTAACCATGTCTCTTTATATGAGAACGTTGGCAGTTTCTTACGGGGGATAGGGGTCTAGTACTGGTTCTCTCCAGGAACGATGGTTAGGTAAACTGCCCGCCTATAAAATACCGAAATAAAACTCTTACCACAACAGCTACATACATGAGACATGTAAAAGAACCAGGGATGTCTCTGCAACTGGGACGCTTTCTGCATGTTAAACTATCTCATGGCGTCTAAAATAATTAACCTCTTCTGTGGGTGATGGTCATACAATAAAACTCATAAATCATTTTACAGATGCTCCCGACAAGTGATTGCCACGACCAGTCTTTTCTAGAATACGACAATGAATACGTGTTGGGAATCTCACCATGTCTATGGGTTTCTGGCAGTAGTACTGGACATGGGAGTCATCAAGAAGCAAACGATAAACAAGTACTGGAATACGACAAAGAACAGCCAGAATTTGGAATGGTTTCGGGAAATGTTTCCCAGAAAACAGGATTCAATTAATTCTCAAGTTCCTGCATATGTTAGACAACAGACGTGTTCCTCATCGTAACCATGGAAACTATAGGATTTAACTGACAATAAGATAATTTAACAAGCTCAACAAAAATCTGCACGGTTCACTTTTTTGTTATAATGTACATTTGTGTACAATGTATCTACATTTGCAGGGACATGCTATTTTAATATACAAATGTACAATGTTTACAAGTATTTGAATGAAATAGTTCACCCTGAATGAGCCGTATTACGAAAATATGGCGTCTTGTTATGACCAACCTTTATAAAATTGAAAACTGTAACAAAATTGTAATTAATACTCGTATTAGTTCTGAAAATAATACATAACGTTGCGAATATTTTTAGATCTGATGGGAACTTTTAAAGCATGCAAATTCGATATTTAAGAGGTTGTACTTTCCTAGACAGAATATATGCGTCGACGAAACATTGGTGGCGACCAGCGGACGCACTGCAATGCTTCAATATATTCATACAAAAGCGGCAAAGTTTAGTGTGAAGTTATGGTGCTTGGCTGAGTCAAGACTTAGTACAGGTTACGTTATGCACATGTCACGTTACCTTGGGCGGGCTTTTCAGTCTGTTATCCATGGTACTCATGTTATTATCCTTCAATATAGACCAGATGACAACAAATAATACTTCTTGGCTAAAAAGTATACATGTATTTCATTTCTATATCGATCATCCGTACGACGGGCAAGTTGTAGTTTTTTTATTGTATGTTTTCAATTAAGAGTTAAATCAGTGCGACGCGCGATATCATGCTGCTATTTGGAGTTAAGGAACGTTTTCGGAACGTCATTTACAACATTTGATGTCACACTTGGCACCTCTTGAAAACGACGTTACAGCGAAAGGACAACGCCAACGTCCCGCGTAATTGACAGTACATGTATCACGTATATATAAAACATACCAAAACTATACTTCCAGCGTAAAATTAAGAGAATAACTGTTAAGTTTTGGTGAACATTGAATGAATATTCAACATATGTTGCAGTTCGAACACAAAGACCGACAATGTAAACGTATGTGAACGTTTTAATTATGTTAAAATACACGGGGGTTATTTTCAAAAGCTGAACAAAGTTCCGATAATTCGAGTGATATACCGTATTGTATATCACGCTCAAATCCTTCTTTCCTTATATGAGACGAAATGGAGTAAGTGTTAGAATTCTTATTTAATAGGGAGTTTCCTGTCAGAAACTGACCAGCTTCTGGTAGACATATTTCAAATGAAATTTCAGTGATGTTTCGAAAATTGACAACTTGGCCCCTAATCAACCCAAAGAATGGCGCTTTCTTGCAACATATTCCATGAATCGTGTATGCAAATGAGTTTGGCAGCAAACTTTGTGATGTTTTTCAAGAGTTAGCTGACATGTGCAAGATGCTGTTGTTTGTTTCCTTCAGGTTAGCAGTTAAATGTGTTGTGTGACGGATGTGTGAGATTGGTCGTAAGCTTTGTTGCCGAGAACCCAGAAAAAAAGTTTTTCTATTACAGTAAAGTACATGATTGATGTATTTTATCATTTAAACGACTAACGTGCGTACCTTTCCTCCGTAAAATATCACATATTGTATTACATTGCATTTATAATATTATATATATTCACCCACTCCAGATTCACTTCCGACAGGATACAGTTCAGAGCTTGTGGTTTAATTATTAGAAGATACGCCACGAAATAGCGTTACATTTTGTATTCTGTGAAGTTTGAAGATTGGTTTCTGAATCATTACCATCATGAAAAATGACAAGGTTTGAAAGCCAGCGAAATTCTAGGCCCATGTTTATAAAACTTTATTTGGAGAACAATCTCATCTTTCAGGACCTGTAACAGACTCGTATTTGAGTAAACTTATGTTCACATTTTGTCCAATCAGAAACCAGATATTATAGCTTTAACATGAGATGATGATCTGGATCTGTTTTTTTGTAAGCATAGGCCGAGTTGCTATGAATTATAGTATGGGTAGAAATTATTCTCTCCCCGTTCTTGGGCAGCGAAATATATCATGCAAAGATAAAGGTATTGGCCATATCCCAGTACAGACGGTACTTTCCGGACAGAACCCAAAATACACCAAATAATTTTCACCCGTATCAACTGAACTGTAGTACAATACAAATGTACTTCATAAACGGCAATTTAATCTGTGTTCTGTTATCAAGTTATAAACATTTTGTGTACGACCTCGTAAATTGTGGAGGAGCTTTTCACGAGTGTCTGTTGTGTTTTACAAGACTCGCACACAAGCTATATATATACATGTACATGTACAAGCTATAAATATCTGAATTTTACTCAGAAAAGTAATCATTTATTTTAACAAGAACAATATCTTATTTATTTCGAATTATTGATTTCAACAAGTAATGTTCTGCCTTTTATCAACATCATGTCCGCATGGAGAAGAACTGAAGACGGAACTACTTTTAAATTAGAACTTTTGTTTGTTTGTTTGAAGTTTAACTCCCGTTTTCAACAGTATTTAGTTGTTTACAGGTGGGCAGTCTACCTAACCTTCGTTCCTGGGTAGGGCCAGTACTAGACTACCATCCACCGTAAGAAACTGCCAACTTTCTCACATAAAGATACATGGTCGGTAGCAGGGCTCGAACCCATAACTCTCAAGCAGTGAGAGGTTACAGTGATTTCAAAACAGCGACTCTAACCACTCGACCACGGAGGCGGTCCGAATGAGCTTAAAGTAAAAAAAATCACGATGAACAATAAAATTTGACTGTCTAAACATTTCACTTTTAAAAACGTATACTCGAATATTTTTTTTCATTTAGAAAAGTGGCCAGTATTTCATAGTGTTCATCACGGGTACTTTTATGTGTGTTCATGGTTTTGTTAAGCATATGTAAACATGGATAGCAGGAAAAAACAGCCTCTAAATCTCCAGGCTGTTCAAGGTTGTTTTTTATAATTCTGATATACACGGATCATCTTTTTCAGCTTGATATCGAACAAAACATAATTTTGAATTCCATGTAAAATTACAAACTGTCAATATTCAAATATGAAGAAGCAGTAACTATTTCAAATACAGTACAGGGGTCATTCAATTGCATTGCTATTACTGTAACGATAGTGCAGAGAAAATGATCTTGATTAATTAAGATGTCGTAGTAATTAAAATCTAAATGACTAACATAATATGCACGATTTCAGTCATTTGAATCTGAAACCCGTACGCTATTCTTGAATTGGCCTTCAAGTTTCGCCAGCCTATTTGCCAAACTGAACGTTGAACGCTGTGCGTAATAACGGCAGACGACATGGTGTTTTTGGAATTACAATTGGGTCATATTTGAACCAATTGTGCATGTAAAACGTCGATTTAACACTATCAAAATTCGACGTCGCGTTGCTAGGAAACAAAGTGAAAAATAGAAAAAAAACGAACAAAATACGAGCAACATGCTAGAGTACCATTATGCAAAATTTCATAACAATCGGAGAAAACACGCTTTTTGACATCTGACGTCGGTGAAAGGACGCATAACATGCATCTTCCGATCGCGGGTTCGATCCCTATCAGTGCCATAGTGGTAGTGTCTTTAGACAAGACTCAATAATTCCACATTGACTCTTTCTCCCTTCGAGATTGATTCCATCTAAAGTGAGTCTCGAGAACGATTAATCTTATGTAATAAACACCTCTCTTTGTGTTTATTTACGATGGAGCAAACTGCTCAATATTGACTGGTAGACTCTTTGTGTTTATTTACGATGGAGCAAACTGCTGAATATTGACTGGTTTTTCTACTCGTAAACAGATGAAACTTTTGTTAGTTATCTCCTATTTTCGTCTAAAACCCACGGACCTCCTCATTTCAACAACGATTTGTACAATACAGCGTATTGTTTGAAAAGAGAAATCAGACCAAACGAGCTTTGATTGTTATCAGAAAGTGGTTATGTTCAAACTACCATTTATGTACTTATTTACTTCAGCAAAACTTCTAGCTTTTAATTGTGTTTTTTCTGCTAGGTTTTCGTATGAAGATTAAGATAAGATTTCTGAGTTTTATGAACTCAACTCATCAACGTCATATCCGCTAAACTCGGTTACAGTGGCATTTTATTCACAACGTATCCGCTGATATCAGCATCGAAAATGGTATTGCTGGTATATACCAAACCACTGTCAGCACAGCAGCGCAGACCCTTGAAGAACTAACGATGTAACAGTACCAGTAATACAGAAATCCGCTGTTGGATCACCGGACCTATGCTCGACCAGGCACATGCTCGCCCAATTTTACATGTTTGCGATATTTACCAATAAAGATGTAACTGATCATAAGCATGTGTTGTTTCTTTATGCCTTGTATGTTCTATACTTCCTGTCCCCATTTTTGAAGAGTTTTCGGTTGGAGTGAAGGTTGTCAGCACAAGAAACTGTTATTGAAAGTTTTTAAGATGAAAAAATGTAGACCCCCCCTCCAAAATAAAATGTTTTAAAAGAACTTAAATATTTAAATATAAACAAATACTGGATTCCTACCAGTTCTCGGGCGCTACCAGATCTTATGTTTCGTACCGCATATACTTTATACCGTACCCAATCTCCTAGATAACTGAACCGTGTCACTGGGACGATTGCTCTTTCGGTGTAAGTACCTAACAGGTAACTCAAACTTCTTACATTTTTAAAACATCCCGCTTAAATCACCTCTCTATTTTGTTACTATTTATAACCTAAGCTGTCAGCAGTTGAGGGGTTTTCCGATTTTATTGCGCATCCGCTGAGATAAAAAGCCCTTGTCCACTTTGTAAAAGTACACTGAATATCGATATTGCAGCCGGTTATTTGAAATAAAAATGTGTAAAAGTACGAAAGCCGAGAAGGATCAAATAAAAAACAAAAAAAAAGAGTAAATAAACGCGTACGTACGACAATAAAACGCGTACGTACGAGAATAAAACGCGTAATAACGAGAAATAAATGCGTACGGACGAGAATTAAACGTGTACGTACGAGAATAAAATGCGTATGTACTAGAATTAAACGCGTACATACGAGAAATACACGCGTATATGACGAGAAATACTCGCGGTTTCGCGTACGTTCGAGAATAAAACCTGTACACACGAGAATAAAATCACGTACATATGAAAGATACACACAATGGAGAAGTCAAGGTCACATTTCAGAGTCAACGGTCAAAATACTGTATCCCCTCAAACTTTAGCCAAATGTTCAGATTATTGATATGAAATGCAAAACAAATGTTCTAACTGTGCTACCTTAACGTCAATATCACAATTATATATATAAGGGTCAAAGGTCATGATAGTATATCTCCCGAGCCCTTTGAAGAATTTACATTAAATTTAGGTCAAATGTTAACCATACCAAGATGGTGAGCATAATGCGTTTCTCGGCTATCCATAGTTATTGAGGTTATGGTAATGAGAAATGCCATTTCTTATAACAAGACGCGTTTGTGGGGGTATTGTAATCATGTTCAGTGATAGCTTTACATGTAGTTGGCATAATGAATTGCCAATTTTCTCTAAGTCAAGAGCCTCCGCGGTCGATGGTTAAAGCCACCGACTTGAAATCATTGTAACATCTCATAGATTTAAGGTCATGGGTTCGAGTCCTGCAACCGACTATCATGTCTCTTTGTGAGAAAATTGGCAGATTCTTACAGAGAACAGGGCTCTAGTACTGGACCTTCTCCTATGAACGATGGCTAGGTAAACTGCCCGCCTGTAAAAATAACCAAAATACGGTTGAAACGGGCGTTCAAATCCTACAACAACAACAATATACAGGTTAATATTTTTTAATAAAGCTTTCTTAATATTCTATTTTCTAGGAGTATGAACAAGTGATAAAAGCTTGTCTCTGATAGCCACTTCAAGCAATAAATAGTGCTAACTTTCGGAACCACTTGAATGAATACACGGAAGGTGAAAGTACCCTCGCAACTCCACACTGACGAGAAAAATAAAAGGGTAATACAATAGGGTTATTAGTATAGTAGCGTGATCCAGCATGCCGGATTTGCTCGAGTCGTGCGTCGGATCATACGAGTGCGTAGCACGAGTTTGATCCGACCTCGACGAGAGCCAATCCGGCTTATGGATCACATTACTATACTAATAACCCTTTTATTATATACCTTTAGACACTTGTCTGCGCGAATAAACTAAATTAAAATGATATTCTAAGCATAAAATTGAAGTAAAACCCTTTTTAGCGCGAAATATACGAAGTATGCGACGCCATTTTATTGACGTCATCGTATAAACAAATAGTAACGACCCAGTCAGAAGCGACGTTATTAACGTTATGTGCATTTTAGAGCCAATTGAATGCACTCTTACAAATTTTGCCGCGCTATTTGTATTCCACGTACATACAATACGGATTTTTTTTCTGTCAGGCCGTATTTGATGGTTGAATATAGGCTGTATTTTTGGCAAAATAATTATAGATATATAATAAATGTACATGTATTGATCACTACATAGACAATTAGACAAATTGAACCATATTGAAACATTTATAGATACCGGTATTTCAAAAGAACTGTATCATTCCTAACGAATCAAGAACCATTAAACCCAAGGTAATAAACTTTTCTAAGATGGTTTCAAGTGTTCATGATTTGATAAATTGAATTTAACACTGGTTTAACGTCTCAGCTTATCAATATAATAACTGGAAATAAATCACATAGGCACACACTATTAAAAATAAGTTATCTTTCAACCAGGTTTTTTTTCCAAATAATGAACAGTATCAAAAAGCGGGAATATGGGAATAACTCGCGAAATACACGTTAAAACAGTAAACTGTGAGTTTTAAAAATCGTTTTTGTAACTTTCATATGTCCTATAACCAGTGTGGCTATACCTACCAAGCACACTGAATATATATCGTTTTATTATCGTACGTACGCGATTAATTATCGTACGTACGCGTTTAATTATCGTACGTACGAGTTTTATTTTCGGACGTACGCGTTTTATTTTCGTACGTACGCGTTTTTTAACTCTTTTTTGTGTTTTTTATTTGACCCTTCTCGGCTTTCGTACAAAAGGAAGAAGAAACGGAGAAAAGAAAAAATATGGAATTTGTTGGCGAACAAATACGAGACTGTTCTGCTACCTGCGTCCTCCAATTTTTCTATTTTAAAGTTATATGTCTTTAGGTATGAATGTTAATTCTCATATGTACGCGTTTTATTCTCGTGGGTACGCGTTTAATTCTCGTACGTATGCATTTAATACTCGAACGCACGCGTTTAGTTCTCGTATGTACGCGTTTTATTCTCGTACGTACGCGTTTAATTCTCGTACGTACGCGGTTAATTGACGTACGTGCGCAATTAATTAATTCTGGTACGTATGCGTTTATTTACTCTTTTTTGTTTTGTTTTTTATTTTACACTTCTCGGCTTTCGTACAAAAGGAAGAAGAAACGGAGAAAAGAAAAAATATGGAATATGAAAAATGAATTTGAGAACAGAATAATGATATAACTGTGTTCTATTTAATCTTTAACAGTGTTGACGTATTTCTTTCTTTCATTTCTTTGTCATTTCTTCAGCGTTGTCAGTTGTTTGCAATATCATTGAAAAAATACTGCGCCATATATACTATGTACTTTTGATTTATAAACCAGCCGCTAGGACTGTTTTTGTACAAATAAGGGTCAGTTTCGCCGGTAGGACATCTTTCTTCATAATATAAGGGCTGCAAGTAATTACATACCCAAAGTGCTCCAGGGACTTTAACTATCGTACATGTAATAATAGTCTACCAATTTAGATTTATATTTCTGATAACGCACATTTCATCGAGCCACACCGAAACAGAACTTAGTAAGTTTAAAACATTGTATCACAGAACCTATGCCATCTTCAATGGTCAGTGTTTTGGAAAATAACAGTAAGGAGTCTTATATATATTTATAATTGGTATAGTGCTGTTGATAGAATAAATAGCATTTATTTTACGGGTCGTGGTAGAAATAAACTTATTCTATATAAATTGTTCAAAACGGATTAAATGATTGAAGATTATTGCAGTCTTATACTACCCGTGGGTCATAAAACTGATTTAGTAAATTTCGATGTGGATTTGCACCAATTATAATTGAGGCAGGTAGATTTGAGAATCTAAGTGAAGAACTCATGAAATGTCCTTTGTGTACTCATGAAATATCCCTTTAATATATGTACTTTTAAATTGTCTTGAATGATATTTATATGTATGAGACTTGAATAAAGAAAACAAAACATACAATTATCATATAATGTAACTGTTTGATTAAACTGACCATCAGTTGTTTGCACGTTTTCCATTGAAAGCAATATTTAGCCAATAATAGAAGTTGACAAGAAAAACTGTGATAGTATCACAGCGGACCAACACACAAAACTAACATGTAAATATTTTGAAAATTGGTGATGGTTGATGTTGAGGCATGATGGCCCCAAAGGAATTCAAGGAGACCTATTCTAACTTGCGTTGTTTGACTAATGCATTCCTTCTATCGCCGCATTGAACTAACAATTATGATTATCTTGAATAAATTGTTATTACAGATTGCTGAAATCACAGTATTAAGATATATGCCGCCACACCTTCTCGATCTCGGTTTTTTAATTATATTTTCAGAAAAAAGCACCTGCACCACTTTGCTCACATGAAAGAAACGCTGAATTTTGGCGCAAATTAGTCTATAAACACCTATCTAGACATGCAAATAAATATACACACAAAAAAAATAATTCAACTTGGTCAATATATAAACGTTATATAATAACAGTATAATAACAATAATAACTATAGAGTATTCCTGATTATAACCACGATTTCAATAATGTCGTGACATATTCCATATATCCCCACCTTAAATTACACATCAGTCAGTTCCTTTTTTCCTGGATGAAACTGAAGTTTTGAAATAGAAGGTACAAGTTGACTACAAAGGGAACGAGTTGACTTTTTGATCTGTACGAGTTGACCATTTAGGGTACGAGATGACCTAGGTACGAGTTTACTTAGGTGCGAGTCGATCCGAGCGCTTCTGGTTGAACAAGCAGAAACTGACACAACACCACATCTATTGAAGTACCTGAATTTTTCAACTAAGAGAGACGCCTATTTTCGATCTAGTGCTTAAGTCTCCATGCACCTTTTACTCACCCCGTATTAAATATAGCGGGCCGCTGCTGATAGGGCAGATACTTACAAAATAGCAGATACTTACAAAATAGAAGAAAAAAAAGACTTAATGCCGGTCTAGATCACTTCATGTATGTTGCTTTCTATAAAAATGAGCTACGTTCAATCTGATTGATGAATTTAGAATTGAGGGGTAGTTTTAAAAGTAGCAATTTCTCCTGTCAGAAACTGGTTACAATAAAATGAGGATTTTACAATTTTGTATGATTTCCACAGAGACATGCCTATATGAATCAAGCTTTTTACCTTTTATCTTGTCGCTTTCTTTCGTCTCTTTCTGATTTGAAAGAATTTCTTCTACTTTTCGGACATCTTCTTTTACTTTCTGAACACTGTCCTTTACCTTTACAACGTCATCATTCATTTCCTTAACATTTGATTGCACTTGCTCAGCATATTGTTTGACTTCACTAATGTTTCCCTTTAATGAATGAAAACCTTCTGTCACTATTTTGACGCCTTTTTTCACTTCTCCACCTTCTTCTTTCAGCTCCGTTATTACTTCTTTCACATTCTTAACATCCTGGGTCACTTTATCAACATTTTCGTTTGCTTCTTTTGCTTTATTTCCAACTTCTTTTACATCAATATTCATGTCATTTACATTTTTCGTCAGTACTCCAACACGTCCGGTCACTTCCTGTACGTCTGTTTTAATGAGTTGCATTTCTTTCTCCAAAGCTTTGTCTGATTTCTTCCATCTTTCAATTTCAGCTTGGATTCTTTGTTCAGCGACAGGTTCTAATGGACTGTGTTTGTAACTGTCAAGTGTTTGTTGCAAGTCCTGTACAGGATTCCGGACAGCAGTGTTAAGTCTAAGAAGAACCTATTATATAAACGGTGACGATTGTCTTAAATTGCGC